>BLAZ01001513.1:779896-784896 GCA_014633955.1 Acropora tenuis
ACTTCAGTTTTCTCGATGCTGACGCAACTATTGCTTGTCATGTTAATGAGCTTCCTCATTACTTAGCAGTTGCTGATGGCACAGATATTGGTGAGGTAGAGGAGAAAGTACAGTGGTGGGCCATGCATGAACGCACTTTGCCTAATTTGTCAGATGTCGTCCACAGGTTGCTTCTAGTGCAGCCAAGTTCTGCTTCGGCTGAAAGAGTTTTTAGCCTCATGCAGCATTTTTTTTCATCAGCAGGAAAATGCACTTGAGGAAACTGTAGAAGCATCTGTTTTGCTGCGTTACAATGGCAAACAGAGCAGAAAGATCCAGTGATTCATCATTGTGGACACAGATATGAATACGACAATCATTGAATTTGAACATGATTTCAAGTTTTGTTTGTTTTAAGATGTTTAGTTATAATAATGAAAACAGACATTATGCAAGTTATATTTTTTAGGATGATTGAATGATAATGAAAACAGGCATGACTTATCTCAAGTCAAATAGTCGTTAATCAAAACAGACATTATGCATTTTCATTTGGTCTGTATAGTACTCCCCTTAACTGATCTACAATAAGATATAAGTGCAGGGATTGAAATTGTATCAGATGTTATAAATTATTAGTGTTTATTGGCATAAATGTGGAAGAATTTACTTAAATTAGTAGTAAAAACAACAATCTAATTATTAGAAGTTCCCTTGTTCCCTGAAAATAATTTAGCAATATCCCCTGTTAGTAAATGTTCTTGTTCCCGTGTTCCCTAGGGGCTCAAGTCTGTCGGCACACAATTATTTGCTTACAGTGAGAGTCTCGCAGACTCGTCCATTTTTTCCAACATTTTTTCACTTTGCACCTTAACTTTTTCTCTTTCTAAAATTCTCGCCACCCTTCCCATCCTTACAAAAAAAAGTGTCCACAAGTCCATAATCCCTCTTTCAACTTTCTCAACTTCATCTTCTGCTGGCACGTTGGCAGTCATACTTCGAAACCTGACCTTGATCTCCCTCAAACCCACGACAAAGTCCTTTTGGTGTCATGTTTTGTGATCTGTCACGCATTCCGAGAAGACGTGCAAACGGTTGAGATGGATGAGGCGCATATTCCGAGGAGAAACCAGAAAAATACCGCATCGAATAGCAAATCCGAAAACCCGATAATATTTTTGCCGAAACTGAGCATGAAATAGAGCAGCAACCACAAACCGAAAAAAACACCAAAACCGAAAAGCCGAAGTTTTTTTTTTGTACTAAAAAACTAAAAAAACGATCCCAAAAATGGCCGAAACCGAAATGCCATTACCCGTCCTTCAGTTCCCATAATGCTAAAATTCAAGTTTTTCCTCTATATTTCTATTACCGCTGGTGTCAGTGACTGAAGTGTTTAGAAGTACGAAAATGCGTATTTTCGATTGAACTTGCATGAAATTAAATTATTCTTTTCTTTGGCTCTCCCTCGACCACTTACAAATAACATCGATCAATGGCAAAGCAATCAATGAGGTAATTGATGTTAAGTAACACGTAGTATTCGACGACTAGCCATTCATGTACAGATCAGTTAATTTTATCTCACTGCTGAAGCTACTCAGGAGAGGGCCATTGGGATTTTTGTTTTTGCCTTTTTGGCCATTTTTTAGATTGGATTTATGGTTTTTGTACCAAAAATTTCGGTTTTTCGGTTTAGATGACTATTGCCGGGTTTTGGGATTTGCTATTCGATGCGGTTTGCTGTATTTCTGGTTTCTCTTCGAAAAATATGCACCTTAACGACTTCAACCACGCACACACCCTCTAGGAATGCGTGACAGTCGTGACAGGTTATCTTTAAAAGATAGAATGGGGAATGATGGAACGGGGAGCGGGGAATCGCGGCAAGCAAAATCAGAGAAAGCGCGCAAGCCTTCTCAATTGTGCTCACAGTTTTCGGTTTTGCGCTTTCCTATCATTATCTTTAAAGTTTCGCGGTTTCCTATATACTCCAATGCCCCTCTCACCCACTCTAGTATGAACTTACGGTCATCGCAAAATCCTTTCCCGAGAAAATTGGCGACTGCTGCAGAAAAAGGAGTGAAAATTGCATTAATTTTGTCATCAAACTAATTCTTAAAGTATACAGAGAGCATTCGAATTGCGAAAAATCCCCCAGCGTAGTTTAGAATTCTGAAAACGAAAGTAATTTTCCTTCCCTGTCAACTAGAGAGGATGGGAAACCGCAGTTTATTGTATTTGTATTGGGAACTGATTAGTTTGGTAGAGTAGAATGTTTGAGCTCAGAGTAGGAAAAAAGGGAAGATATTTTTGTGTAAATACATCTGATTTGAAGAGATTCTAGGTCATGGCAACGGAGTTGACAGAAACAGTAAGATTTAGTATGCAACACTGAGATAATAGAAACGAGTTAAGAAAGGACGACGGCAATGTCAACAGCGACGCCAGAAAGCAATGATCTGATTGGATAAATGAGGAAAAATATTCGTGCTGCACGTGCGGCACGCACTTAAGTAGCATTCTTTGTCATATATAGTCTGCGAAACAACAACATGAAATTTCCAAATTTAAGGTTTCAACGATAACGTGAACACTCAACAGTAAATCTTTCATTTTCTATATTTCATTTTCATTATACGGCGCTCCTACCTGTCCAGTTGTAGCGTAGTTTGTCAACGATATAGAATACAAACAAAAAGCAATAATCACTAAATAGTCATCATTGCGCTAATGTTGGTTTTTCAGTTCCGTTTTATCTGCCATAGGTTTCGTGGCTGCTTAAACTCCCTTCGATTAAGTTTGACGGTTAAGCGCATTTCTCTATGGTTTGCAACAATTTGAAAAAACGTTAGCACGACTGAGGCACGCAAAAAGAAGTTGAAATAGGTCAGATTGTTTTCGTTTGCAAATCGTTAATGATTTATTGACGACCTTAAGTCCAAATCACTTAGCTGAATCCGTACCGGGCGATGGCTGCTTCAAATCCAACACTAGCCGATAATAGTAGAAGTTAAATTTTATCAGCCTGAGTGTAATGGAGCATTTTCTTTGGGAAAACTCATCGGAACCCAAAATTCTTGCGCGAAAACCTCTTTTAATACCAAGCGTGTTAACCATAAGAGCAGGAAAATAGACAGTTCAACTAACTACAAGGCTTTAAACCTATTCAGGTATTTGCAAAGTAGGCTCAAAATGCTAGATAGGTTGAAGCACCCCGAAAAACTAAGAATTTGGTGTTTAGCTATCGCTGAGATAGTTGTGTTCTGCGACTGAAATAAGGATGAACTAATGAGCAAGAAAAGAAAGCTGATAATCACTGATTTTATTACTTACCAAAGATGTGTAAAATGGTAAAGGAAATGCTGTTAAAAGAAACCATTTTTTTATTCGGATAATAATACGTTTCCTCGCGTAAGTTAAGCAGATCGCTTGTTGACGTTTGGCTCAGTCTGGGGTCGTGGCGTCAATGAAGCAATCTTAGAGCGTTGTAAGGTTTATAGCAGGGAGCTTAACGTCAAACAGCCGAGGAGAAACTGGGTCGAGATCGGCGTGTGTGACGTACTTTGTTTGCATTGGGCATGATATGTTAACAAAGATTCCCGGCACGTTGCCGTGCGTCTGCTCAGCAATAGATCACAAATGACATAAAAATGTGGTAAGAACAAGAAAAGGTGGCACTGATGGAGATTTCCCCGACGTATTTATGACCTCAGTTCTTGCCAGCTAGTTCATCACCGACAGCACGACAAGGCCCTTTTCCGTTAGTGCTACATATCACACTATTGTTGTCATCACACCTTTTGCCTTTAAATGGGTCTGACCGTTGTAAAATCGGTTTCAGGGTTAACCCTGCTCTGTTCACCACTTTCATCTTTAAACTCATTTTCTCAATATCACTCTTTCAGCTGGTACCCGTCGTCGCTGGCACGAAGACAACTGTGTCAAAACCACCTCTTTCACTTAACAAGTCCCCTTCTTTATCCTTCTCTCTCGAGATCTCTCCAAGTTCCTCTACCCTCTTGGTCTGGGTAAAGGCTTCTCACCACTAACACCCAGTTCGATCAGACGGTCAAAGGCTCTTATACTGTACTACTTGCGTTCTAAACTCCTGATTGTACCCAGCGTACTGAAGGCGGGGATCATATGCTTAACGTATATATCCAGTGTTTCTAAGGAGACATCACCACTAAGAAGGGTAGTCTCTCTCAAGTCTCAGAACTCCTGCCTCTGTTCCACGTCCACCATCAGCTTTCTCAAGATCATTTATTATTTGGTTCAATTCTGAAGGAAGTTGTTAATGAAAATTCATAATGAGCCAAGGGCCGAATTCTAGGGAAACAAAAAGGAGCAATGGATTACAAAGTAGACTCTCATAACTAGCTCTAGGCGATTTTCGTTTTCGTTGAATAGTAATGGAACAATTAGAATGAGAATTGCAGTTCAACTAAGGTCTGTCTAGGCTACACTTCTTGCCATTAAACGTTCCAAGCTTGCAGACTTGGGTGTAACAAATAAACAAAAATTTTAATCCTAAAACTCAAGAATCTTATTGTCTCCTCAAAATAAACATCCATCCAAAGTCTAAAAGCGGTAAAAACCGGACGTTTTTTTGCTAGAAGCCTGTCGTCACGCATCACCTCCAACTTGAAATATTCTGAGACAACGAATATTAAATAGTTTTACCAGTTTTCAGCAATTAGACCCTACAATTTGACTACTGCCTGTTTTTACTGTTATGTGGTCTCATCAATCAGTTGTCCATTCAGAAGATTACACCAGGCCGACCACATGCATTGCTGAAGGAAAGGCCAAAACAATGACGGACGCACGCGAAAAAAGTTAACACACTTTTTTGCATTAATTTTTTTCATTTTGGACCCAAAAGGGCTATAGCCATTTCTTGGTGGCCATTTTTGCCAATTTTCAAAATGGTCTTTTTTCAGAATATTAGCTGTTTTTCGAGCCGTTTTTTGCATAGAACAACTGCAATGTCTTGTAGAAACGTTTTTACCGTGTTA
>BLAZ01001516.1:15947-29661 GCA_014633955.1 Acropora tenuis
ATATTTTTGTCCCCTAGAAATTTTTCATCTGTTCGGATTTCCTAGCTGAAAGTCTAGTGATCCGAAAATTATAGGGATCAAAAATCACCTTTTCGAAAATTTTAGCTAGAAAAAGGCTCCCGAAAATTCTAGGTGAGCTTTTTTAGCGTAAAAATCATCTAAAAATGGGCATTTATACCATTTTTTATATGTTCGAAAATCCGAGGACATGCAGACAAGCACGAAATTTAACACCAAAAATTTCGAAAATTCTAGATCTCAAATCGTCTTCCGAACAGATATTTTCCGAAATTTGTCGTTGGGTGCCCCCGTTATAAGTGAAAGATAAACCCACCAGCAAAAAGGTTGGTTCTTTTCGTAGCCGATGGTTTGAGAGCCGACACGTTCTTTGTCGTTGACGAAGGAGGAAACACCCGTGCGCCGTATCTCAGGGATTTTTTGGCGAAAAAAGCCAGGTGGGGTGTATCGCACACTAGAGTCCCAACAGAGTCTCGTCCTGGACATGTTGCTTTTATCGCTGGCTTTTATGAAGATGTTAGCGCAGTCGCTAAAGGTGTGTTAATTAACCAACAAACATTTTATGAGAATACTGTATTCAGTGTACTTAGTTGAAATGGCATATGAACATGTGAAAGAGTTGAATGGCATTGGATGCACCCGTGTGTGAGTGATGTAAATGATTGTTGCTTAGCCACAGGATGAAAGAACTAATGAAAAGATCTTGTGCCTATTGATAGAGGACACGAGGTTTTCCACTAAAGGGCTCCGGATATTTTTCCTGCCACATGCATCCGTACAATCAGATCTTGTCAGCCTGTGGATGAGGTTATGAACTTGTATTTTGCTTTCTTGTTGGTGCATGGTTTGTTCTCTTATCCATTCAGTTGATGACATGCAATCACTGAGTTTGGTTTTTAGGAAGAGTAGCTGATGAAACCTTCAGTCAAGGACCACAAACCTGACCAAAATTGTTGAAATGTGTGAACTTCCTAATCCTTGTCCATTTCTGAAGAACACTTTTTCTAATACATAAAATTTATGGTAGTAAAATCTTATTATTTTGGTTACCCAACAACGCAAAAACAGTTTCTGGACAGTCTCTGCTTGGACAACATTATGGTGGGTGGAATGGCAAAGTTAATAATGGTGTCCAAAGGACAAGCACTTGTTGCAGTTTTGTTGTTAAATATAGTAGTAATTGCATGTGTTCTTATTGTGGAAACAGAGTTCCTTGGATGAAATTTGTGTGTGAACCTGTGATGATTGGCAAGATGGTCATGATTGTTACCTTGCAGGCAGTTCAAAATGGTTGGATATAGGTTAGTTCAATTCTACTTTGCTTAGCTTTAATATACACAGCATTCATTGTTATTCGTGACTCTGTCATTTTCCTTGGATTTATTTACATGTTTTGAACTCAATGGTCATCTACAGGAAAAGCTGCATTAGTTCACTGTCTGTTTTGATATTCCTCTTTTTTGCACGCATGCTAGCCTACAACAAAATTGAATTTGCTATAGGTTCGTGGGTCCATATCTTAAGATTTGCCCTGAACACATATTTGTTGTGGAAGATGGTGATGGGCGTTGTGGGTTAGCAGTCGCAACCTCCGATTCCAAACACTTCTATGAACAGTTAAAAAAACACTGGGTGCCTGAGGTATGCACCAACCAAAATATTTTGAAAATGGAGGTTTTATTTTGACAATATGTTAATGTCAATCTTCCAAAAGGTTCATTTTTACAAATTACTGTTTGGGAACTTGTTAATGAAAAAGATCATTGCAATTTGCCATAGCTTGTGTTTTCAGTAATTGGAAGGCAAAAAATAACCACAGAGCTGCATGCTCAAAAACTCTGCCAGTCACTTATTTTGGGGAAAAGACAAACCACAATAATTATGATCGTAATTTAAGAAATTGTTTATGAGTTTACCTTCTAAGTATTTATTTTTTCTCAAAAATTTAAAAGGTTCTGTTGCAAGAAAAACCAGAAGGAAATATTTTGGAGTGGATGTTTGCTGAACAACTTGTCAGTAAGTATTGTCTACTGTGGAAAGGGTTTATTGGCTTGTTCAATGAACACTTTCTCGTCAACACTAAACTGTTAAGTCACTGTTCACCCACTGATTTTTCTTTGATACAATGCAACTGAGTTCTTCAGAAAGGTGATATTGTTAGCAATATTAAGTCTTGCTTGAAGTGTTAAAGTGAAAAAAGCCAAAGACTGGAGATTGAACGCAAACGAAAAGCAAGCATGAAGCAAGAGGCGGCAACTCAAAGCGAGGCGGGGACACCTTTTACATACCTTGACGCTGACTTGTTTGTAGGGCTAAAAATTAAATCTCATAGAGATTACTGGAAAAGATTGCAAAGAGAAGCTGCGAGGAAAGGAAAAATTCTTGTTGGTTCTTTTCTATTTGTCAAAGAATAGTGTTACATTGATAGACCTCTTTCATAATGACGAGCAGTTTAATATTCTTATATTTCAATTCTACCAAGCCTTTCAAACCTCGCCGCCATAGACAAAAATTCAGAAGCACATTTAAACCAAAGTCTGGCCAGAAAGTCAAATTGACCTAAATGCAAAGGCAATACGCCGTCATTTATGAAAGTGATCTATTAAGAAAAGAAAAATTTGTGTCCCCATTCTACTAAAGCTATTGAAAATGCGACCCCATTCTAGTCACTCCAGTCGTGAAAATGCGAGGGAAGTACAAATCTTTTTACGTGCACGACCGCGAGACCATGGGATAGTGACCAAAACGACGAGAGTCCGTAATAATAGGAGTTTGTATTGAAATGTAGCTGCTATCCGTATTATTTCCACAAAAGTAATGTGTCCTTCAGGCCAAAGGTGATTGTACATGGTATAAGCAAAATATTTTGAGAGTTTTACTAGTAGCGCGGACAACGCAGAAATTCGGTTTCATTACCTGCGAGATGTAACAATATTCATAGACCTATTCGGCTAACGCAGTGTTGTACCCAATTGAAATCTCCCGGGGTTAAGATTCTTTGTGTATTGTATTTGCATTATAACGTGGCATTCACATTTAAATGATATGGAAATTCCTGAAACAAAACGTTTTATTCCCAAAGGGTTTGAAGTGGGTACAACATTGAGTTAAACGAACAGGTCTATTAGTAAGTGTTTATTGCAATGAATATGTGCTATACTAATATTTCATAAAACCAAAAAAAAAGCAAACAAACAAACAAACAAACTCCGAACACAACACGGTGCCACAGTCATTATCATAATCAAACAATCATCATCATCATCGTATTAACCGGCATTGCATAGTTGTTTGTTAACGTGACGTCTGTGGTTTGGCCACGAAAAGTTTCAAGATATTAAGACCGGGTTGTTCAAAGCTGGGTTAAGATAACCCGGGGTTAGAGCGAAATTCGAATTCAGATATGAAAGCTTAAAAAGCAAATTCAGTTTAATTCTTTTTATCAACAAGTTGATGATTGAATGCTCTTAAGAATAACAGAGAAAACTATCCGAGAAAATGCTTTTGAACAAAAGAAAAAGAAACCTGGGTTAAATTTAACCCTGGGTTAAGCGCTAATCGGCCTTCGAACAGCTGAGTCCTGATAAATATGATTTTGCTCAGTATTTCATTTGGATGCTTGTCCATGTCATGTTGGAAGCTTGTCCTTGTCAAAATCCAAACTCAAAGTAAATAAATTCCAGTAAGTAAAGCATGGCAAGTGCACACACGAGCCTTTTTTAAAAAAGCGTATTGCGCACACCAAAATCGTAGTGTATGGGGCAGAGATTTGCACCTGATTTCACATACCGGGGCGTAGCCAAGATATTTTTGGCCAAACCTATCCTAACCTCTCTGCTCTCCCACATCATTTCCACACCCCTTGCTTACACTTTTGCTTTCTCATCAGTATGGTGAGGTTATACCCGAATGAATGGATTGGCAATTTGTCTGTAGTCTCGTTTGTAGCCCTTCTTTCGAGTGAACTGAACGGTAACGTATGAACATACTAGGGGGGTCCTGGGGCATGCTCCTCCGAGAAAATTTGAAATTTAGGTCATCTAAAACAGCTGGAAATGCACCTAAAACTCGCATCCTTTTAATACTGGGCCTCTCTATGGGCATGCACCCGGCCGTACTCTGGTATAAACAAATCGCATTGCACGGAGTGCACGCGGCTAAAATTGGCTCTGCACGCGCGAGATCTCGTCGAGTTCAGTGCCATAATACTCTGCAGAAGGTACTGGCCAACATTGTATTATTTTTTTTCTTAGTGGCATTTGCAAGTTGCCACGAAATGGTTTTTTACAATAACGAATGAATGATGTCAAAAATTCAGGTTTCTTCATTTAAGTATATTTTCTCGCTGGATTTTAATAATATTTTGTCACGAAACCCATTTCACCAGGAGGTGCTCTTGAGAAACCATTCACATTACCACATTATTTTCTAATGCTGCTACCCTTGGTAGCTTTGTTTGCTCTGAAGCAGATTATACACACAAAAAATAAGTTTGCATTCCACCATGTGTATTCGTGATGCTAAAAACTCAAATCTACTTTTAATTTAAACAATAATAATAGCTACTGCAATTGTATTGTGCGGATTAAATCAAACACCACTTTGCATCTAATTACCTAAAGTTGTTTAAGAGTCTATCCAATTCCATTTAATCGGAAAACTCTGCTTGAATAGCAGGGTGTTTGCAGGGGACACTTGACTTGGTCCCGAGTGTGTCCCCTGAATAGAGGTTCCACTGTAATAAACTACCATTTGATTGGGTCATATAAGCTAGTGGATTCCTGGGTGAACATGCGCAAAAGCAGCCTTGATAAAGAAGTAACGGGAAAATCCTTTTCACTGGCTTCACATGCTCCCAGCCTGTCCCAACTAATTACAGTGTATTAAGTTTCTACGGGTACATACTGCAAATCTTTTGCCACGTTCCAGCTAGTAGAGTCATCAATCCTGGTCTGTTCAGTCTCCAACTCTGCGGATTCCAATTGTTCCTTACGCTTTTTACACAGCTCATCTAGGTAACTGTTTTCCGCTTTGATCAAGCGATTGCACAAAAATTTAAAACTTGAATTCAGATCATATTTAATGGAATAGCTCTTCACATATTTTCCGCCAAAAACTTCCTGCACTGCCCCAGTTCCATTCTCAAAACACATTTGCTGAAGCTTCAGTCTCCTTTCACGGAAAGCAGGCAGGTCTTCGTAAAACCCTGAACTTTCCATTTCTTTTTTTTTTCCAAAATGTTGCATTGAAGTAAGTGAATAACAGAACGTCTGCCTCATTCCACCGTTTTATGTTTTCCTTTACTCTGTCACTTAGATAAAAAGCCTTTTCTTTGTCTAGTCGTTAGTTTACCTTCACATTCAAAATATCATCTATTTCCCAACACAACAGCCGCTTCAACAAAATTAATGATTCGTCAAAGTAATCCATAATCATAACCAAATCAAACTCTTTGTTTAGAAAGTTAATGTACTTGGTAACAGCTGCATAATTTTGGAAATACTTTTGGCTAAGACCCAAATCAAACATCATTGGGCTTCTTGCATTGATATTCGTTGATGACGGTCTTTCTAGAAATTTCTCAAGTGAAACCACAGGATCGTCTCCTAGGCCTGAAGATGTTCCCAATCGGTAATAGTTGAAGAAAGACTCAAAATTATCCACCTGATTTCTAATAATTGTTACGTACTTGCTAAATTCTCGCGGAAAAAGCCAATTCAAGGGTTTTTTGTTAAATACCGTATGGCTGCACAAAATGTTAGGTTGTCTGTTGAAAGGAAGAACTTGAGATATGCGGAATCTTTGTGGCCAGGCTAGATGACTGGCCCCAAGAGCAAATGTGAGATTCCTGCTGTCTCCATATCGAAAGAAGATGTTGACGATAGTTGATCCACCAGTCTTATGCGTCTTAAGGAACATAATATGATGGTGCGGAACATATCTTGACGTCGGGTGATTGGAAGGAAGCCATTCTGACGTCGGATGACTGTAATTTATATTTCTGTAGAAATAATCGTTAAGAAACAAAGTCGTTTCACGCCGAAATTGACCTACCTTCTTTAGCCCTATAGGCCAATGAGATTATGAATACAAGGTTGTCCGCAAATTATGTGTTTGTAGTTGTGTTGTTCTGGCCCAGCTTTGAATCAGGTAAAGGAGTAAATTGAGTACCTTCTGGCATGAAATTTTTCCTTTTGTAATAATCCTGGTTGCACTTTTAAAAGAACCACTGGGAACTGTAGGAATATTATCTATCCATACTATTTTCTTCTTTTAGCTCGAAAGGGCACAGTCAGTGATGGAAAAAATGATCGCCTCGGAAGCTCTTGAGCTGAGGGCATGATTCTTTCTACCTGTGTTGTATCAATTTTAACGGGCAGTCCATTTTGACGGGCCAGGTATGTTAGGGACGAGTTGTGGAGTTTTGGCCATTCTCATTGCCTTCGCCGTCGCCGTTTGTCATTTGTGTAGTTTGTTGTTGTTGTTGTTGTTTTTTTTTTTTCAATATCGAGCAATATGTTGAACCAAGGCTTATGTTTTTACCGAATTAGATGCGTTTGTGCGAAGGTTATTTATGGAAGCGGGGCGTGCGAGGACCTACGGGAAGGAATTGGAGGTATCGCTGGTTTAAAGCAAAGAAGAACGGCGAGATCTGTTATTATGAGAGAGAAGGAAAGACGAAGATTTTAAAAGGGTTGGTATCTGAGTAAATATAAATTTTGTCTTTAATAACTCTGTCTGAACACATTTACACACTAGGTTAATTCAGCTATCGTAATCTGTATCTCTGGAAAAGATGAAGCTGAATAAATGCCGTCCAGTCCGTTAGTTGGACAGAAGCGCATAGGAGCTCCTCTTAATTCCCTGATGTAACTAAACGAGTGCCTGATATTGAGGCTACTAGGTCGCACTGTGTGAGGTAGACTTTGCAAGGTGTATTATGTTAATTGGCGGAACAAGTCTTTTGCCACTAACTTTAGATGATTCCTTGCAGCACTGGTAGGTGAGATTCTACGCACCAAAAAAATTAATAATAGCAATAGAGACTACTTCTTGCCAGATTAGATCGCGTGGATTTTGTTCACAAACATAACAGTAGAGTCATTAAATACTCTTTTACTGACAAATAAGTTGATGTAACATTAAATGTTAAATTCGCCACATCGGATGGACGACTGTATTTTTACGTTTGTAGATCCATAAATGTTCGCATGATCACTGAAGTTACCGATCTGCCAGATTCGGAACAAAATGAAGAGAATTCCTGCTTTAACATCAGTACACCTGATAGAACCTATGAGATAAAGGGAATTGACGAGGACGAAAACTTAAGGTATGACCGAGTTGTACCTCCACATCCTTGTTTTGTTTTTGTTTTTTCAGTCTTTATTGGCGAAATTTCTTTTTAATGCAGTCAATATTTTTGCAGCGATCATCCTGCTATTTAGATGGATACCCCGTCAAGGATAGAAGACGATTCTGCGTAGTCCCATGATAGAAAATAGAAAATTATATTAAAACCTGTTTATTAGTCAACACTATAGATACGTTCCGTGTGACTGGAGGGGCGGATCCAGAATTTTTCTTAGGAGGGCAGTGCCGGATCCAGACCTTCAGATGGTGGAGGAGGGGGAAAGAGGGAGGGGGGCCGTCTGGGCCCCTCCCCTGGATCCACCACTGGAGGGGATGCACCACTAAAGAATGGCGGGAGGGGGGGTGCGCAATTCCTGCACCCTCCCCCCCTAAATCTACTCCTGGACTATACGCTCAGGCACACATGACCTCTTTTCCTTGCTAAATCATCCAGTCTTGATAACGGATTTTGGGATATTTGTTATAATTTAGACGAGTAGAAACCACTGAAAACGCTTAATATGATTTTCTCTTGATAGGTGGATGAAAGCCATTAAAGATTTGATTTACTGGATAAATAAAAAAGATGGAAAGCAGTGAAAAACTCTGAGGAAATACAAGCAGTGGCTCTTCTATCGGCGATCCCGGCTTTGAGTAGAGCCGGGTAATGACTTGGTCAATTGATTAAAATGATCCAGTTTGGGGAGAAGGACACGGCATCTTTATAGTTTTAAAAAATACAATTATTTATTATTCCTTCAAAATTGTTCTTCGTTTTTTACTGGTTTGCATCCAGGGCTAACTCTTCATGACCAGTCTGCGCTGACCAAGTCAGTGGGATATTATATGCTCTCTGTTATTTTACTTGTATTTTATTTCATTCATTTTATTGTTGTTGAGGTCAATCATAATTATCATTCATTCAAAACGATTTCTCCTCTGCTGACTGGCTCCAATCCCCCCGGGTTAATTCTTCATACCCAGCTAGCCTTGACCAAATTTGGAAGACGTTTGCGATATCCATTAAAATAGCGTAATTAGAACAGGCTATCGCCAAAAGAAAGGGTTAAGGGAAGGAGGCTGCTTTAGTTCTGGTTTTTGGTAGAGCTGGAGAAAATGGCTAAAAATTACTTACGTTTGGTGAAGGAATTGTCCGAACTTCTGCCTAAAGCATAGCAAGAACAGCGAAAATCAGGAGCCTGCAAAAATACTCTCAACGTATGATAATAACTCTTTGAAGAATATCTTCCCTGTTCACCGACCCTGAGGGGGGTAGCTGTTTTGGTATTTAACAAATCAGTAACTTTTTTGTAGATTAAAAAACGACTCTTAGTAGGTAATTTGTTTACAATTTAAGTAGGTAATTTGTTTACAATTTACAAACATTTCTGGATTTTGTCAAGTGAATTTTACGATTTTGTTGCAAATTCCGCGTGAGAATAATTTTTTCTACCTTCCCGAGTAAACAATGACAAGCCAAAGTTCGCCGCTTTCTTGGTATCTGTTTGTACGGCGGCTTCATTGATCGCTTAAATGTCGTCTTTCGAAAATGTCTCGAAACGAGATGCCATCTTGGCTCCGGTCGTAAAACAGTGATTAGAGAGATTTAGCGTAGCGTTTACGGCAAACGGAAACGTGAGTTTGTACCACGTGACCAAGTTTTCCCTCAACTTGTGCTCTACGATTCATTACTTCTACCCCAAAATTAGTAGCTTCATGTTAGTTTGTCTATAAAGATTGTTTTGAACTGCTTGTAGTTGCACGTTTTCTATTTTCAGAAATTTTCAACTTGAATCTGAAAACTCTCTAATAGCCAAGGATATTCCGAGTTACGGGAGCCAATCGAAACGCGCGAAAGCTGCTATTTACTGATTTGGTGAATACTAAATATCCTGAATTTTCTGACAATTGAAACAAATGATCCTATTTCCCTTTAAAATCTATAATAAGTAATAACTAGAAGCCTCAGTGTGGTTATCATTAATAGAGAGATGAAGATTCACGTTTACGCCAAAAGGCAAACGTGAATTTGTACCACGTGACCAAGTTTTTCCTTAATTGTCGTTAACTGTTTATTACTTCAGCTAAAAATAAGTGGTTTCACGCCAGTTTTATGCATAAGAAATATTCAGGACAGTTTTTATATGCTTAATAATAATAATAATAATAATAACAATAATAATAATAATAAGGGTTATTTAGTCAGTGTTATCTCTTCAGCATAAAACGCTGCTATCAATGAGGACCCTGGAAAAAAAACATATATATATATATATATATATTTATATATATATATATAAAACTAGGCTAAATTACAGTTACTAAAAATACACTAAAAGTTAAAAATACGACAAGATTAAAAAATTGTTTAAAAAAGCTAAAATACAGCAATTAAAATGCATCTAAAAGCTAAACTAATGAAAAACTTAACAAGTAACTAAAAAACTTTTGATCTATATAATTCCAAAATACGAGTTTTAAAAATCACAACTGACTTAGAATCCTTCATTTCACTTGCAATATTATTAAAAAGTTTAGATCCATTAAAATAAAAAGACTTCCTTGCCGTCTCAGTTCTGACTTTGGGGAGCAGCAAGTTGTGCCCACTTCCCCTCGCGTTGTGGACTGTTCTAAAAACCTTAAAATAATCTTTAAAAAACATTGGAGGGGATCCCTTCAAGCATTTAAAAGTCAAATTAATAGTGTGCATATCACGCCTCATAGACAAGGGAAGCCACTTTAAATTCTTCTCAGCGTCTGAATCTTTGGTCTTCAAAACAATCTTAGCTGCCCTTCTTTGTGCTCGATCTAACTTATCACGTTCTATTTTCCCAATGCTGCTTCAAGAAACATCGCAATAATCCATAACCGGCAGAACAAGAGACTGATAAACTTTAATGGCTGCATCGACAGTTAGATTGTTTCTAATTCTTCCGAGGACACCGGTTCTCTTGGAAATCTTAACCATGCAATATCTTATCCACGTGCTGTTTGAAATTGAGATTTGCATCTATTAGCACAACAAGGTATTTGTAATGTTGTGCTTGATTTATCGGCTTATCCCCGAGGAATAAGCATATTTTCTATTCTGAGAAATTCTCAACTTGAATCTGACGTTTGCCGTTTGGCGTAAACGTGAATCTTAATCTCCCTAATAAGGGACGGAGAAAAGCCTCGACATCTTTTCTTTGAAGCGTCAATTTTTCAATGATTTGCGAAAAATATGGGCATTCATTTAGTACATTTATTGTAGATTAAAAGAAAACACTGTTGTGTAAAAATGATTTATTGATCTATCACGAATGTTGCAGTCCCATTTTAAGACTCTGCAAAAGGTTTGATTTAAAGTAAATAAGGGAAATAAATTTGGGGACTCCCGCTACCGCCGTTTTAATGAACATATACGTCCTATAATTAACTCCTCCGGTAGTTACATTCAAACCGTAGTTTCAGAACACTCTCCCAGCAATAGCCACTCTGTTTCCCATATGTTGCTTATCCCAACTGAAACACTTAGATATGAACGCGATTGTCTTAGGAAAGCACGTGAGACGCACCTCATTTATAAAGCCAAAACCATCAAGCCTCTGGTAATGAACAAACATGACGAACAATAATCATTGTGTAATCTTTATCTTTTTTTCTTTTTTTTTTCTTAGCGGCCACACCTTACCACGTCATACCAAGGAACGTCCGTTTATTATTTTACAGTAGTATATATTCTGTACATTCGTGGTTTTTCCTAATAAAAACCGGCCAGTCGGAATATTGTATACCTCAGCTGATCAGTCTTTGCAGTAGTCTTTTTGACTTTAATTCTAATAATAATTCATTCATTTATTCATAGTTTATTTGGTAAAGCAGGTTAAGGTAAAAGGCAGCTAAAGCTGATGTGGACCTGCTGATAAACTATCTATTGATGATAAACAAATAAAATTTAAAAAATGTACAGAAAATAGGTATCTAAAAAGAATAAATATACAGTAGTAAAGACTAAAAGTTAAGAACAATTAAAATGCTGTTTCATCTTGTTGAAATTTATATTGTCGAACAAGGGTCTGTTTTTCTTAACAAGCTTTTCAAAAATTTTTAGAACTGGTGCTCTTTTTAAATTGTCTGGAATGGAGTTCCAGAACAAAGCTACCCTATATCTTAATGAATTCCTCAGTGCCCACCTCTAGGTTAAAGCGGCGAACCTCAAACTTAATGCTATCGCGTGGTTCATAACAGCAATCGCTATTAATAAAAAGCCTAATTATGTTATCTGGTAGCTCAGATTTGTAAACTTGATACATAAAAGTCTGCAACTTTCTCTTGTACATGGGGTTAATCGATTCCCATCCAGCTGCTGTTAGAGCTTCTTGGTTGCTAACATCCGGATAGCCTATAGATAATCTTGGCTGCCCTGGCGTGGATATGCTGTAGGTGAGCAGGTACCCCAAACTAAATTGCAATAAGTGACAGTGCGAATAATACTTGTAAAGCAAATAGACTGTAAGGTATCCTTTGTTAAATACTTGAGCCTTTTTAGCTGATTTACTTTCTGGCCAAAGGACCTACAAATTAATTCAATATGGCTAAGCCAAGACAACTGATTGTCAATAAAAATAATTCCTAAACACTTAGTTTCAGTCACAAAATCTAAGACCTTGTTTCCCAACATAACAGGCTTTAGTGGTCCACAGAAGGGTTTATGAGTCAAAATCATGGCTTCTGAGTTCCCTGTATGTATGGCCAGCTTGTTGTTTCTGCACCACAGGTTGATACTTGCTAGGGCTTTGTTTAACTTATCAATAACTACTTCCACGTTGTCACCGACCACAGGCAAGGTTGTGTCGTCAGCATGCATGGCCAGTTCACCTTCAGTAACTGCATCAGGGAGATTATTGACGTAATAGGAGAAGAATCTTGGCCCAAGCAAGGAACCTCTTGGCACTCCGCAACAGAAATTCTTAGTCTGTGAGGTACAACCGTTGACAATGGCGAACTGCTTTCTGTTTGTTAAATAACTAATCATCCAAGTCAGAAGATCTCCAGTTATACCAATGGCTTCTAGTTTGTATCTCAAAATAGTATGAGATACCGTATCAAAAGCCTTCTGAAAGTCTATATACACAACTCCAACTACCTGTCTATTATCCAATGCTTACTTCCATGCAGGTTTCAGTTAGATGTATCAGGAGACCCTGGCTATTACTTAGAAGTCTGAGATGAATTCGTCCAGACCTTTGCATACTATTGCTTCTAGGAGCATGCTGGGAACACTTAATATCTGCAGAGGGCGATATAATTTCCCCCGTCTGATGCATCACCCTTCTTATAGATGGTGTGCATTATTGATATCTTCCATTGTGTAGGTACAGTGGATTCCTTCAGACTGCGCTTAAAGACAGTGAACAATCCGTTCATCATTGTTTCACCTAGAAGGTGAAAATCTCGAAGGGAAATAGAATCAGGATCCGAAGTCTTACTTGGATTAATTGTGCTAAGGCGTTTAATAGCCTGTCTTGATCAAATGGAACTTGTGAAATTGTGGGCGAGACTTTATACAAGTGAGTTAATTTGAAGGCAAGGGTTGGTCCTATTGCTGTAAAGTAATCATTCATAGCCTCAGTTTTGACCACATATTGTTTTCATCATCCCTGATTGGGCCAATCAGAGATTGCACCTTTTTATTGGTTAATTTTCCGACCAGCCTCCAAAAGTCCTTGCTTGATTTGCTGTTGGCGAACTGCCTTTTCTTTCCAGTAATTTGCTTCATCGGGAGTCAGGAGATAAGTAACTTCATTCCTAAGTTTTTTATATTCATCCCATGATTCTCTAGTACCAGTTTCCTTTGCAAGATTATGGGCTTTGAATCGCCTATTCATAGTTTTCCGTATAATAGTAATAACAGTATAATAATTCCGTATAATAGTGATGATAATGATATTGATAATGGTAATCAGATAAACCCACCTTTTAATTCCTCGGCAAAATCGAGCCAGGCACGGGCTTTGAACTTCAAGAATAATTTAATATCACTTTTTACATTGGAGTTTCCAGGAAACGTCCTTCGTGTATCAATAGGGAGTTTTAGCAATGATGACGGAGACGGCAAGAAAAACGTCACTTTAAAATGAACACTTGCGCAACTGTGACTATTTTGCGATTATCCCATCTTGTTCGCATTTTACAATGTTAACGAAGAACCCTGCAACTGGATTAGTCTGAGCGCTGTCAAAGTAAATACACAGAACCAAAGATTAACGGTTGTGTGCTCAAGTATTCGTCAAAACGGTAAATGTGGTAATTTCACGTTGTTGTTTTTCAGAGGACGGCACGGACTTGTTTCTAAGAGCGT
>BLAZ01001517.1:37504-40004 GCA_014633955.1 Acropora tenuis
TTCGCACCTCGCGTTCAAACACGAAAACGTTGGCCAACGTGAGTTTTGCAACTCTTGGCTCTTAACCCTTTTCCATTCCTGCCATTGCGAGTTGTAGATGACAAAAATTGAATTCAGTGCACTAACAAAGTTCTTGAAGAAGAAACTCTAGCATCAGGTTTATTTCCACTGACTGTAAAGCATTTTTAACTCAAATGTTGTCTATTCAAATGAAGTATAATTCGTCAGAAGGTAATAAACTGAAAAATGCCACTTACTAAACAATAGCTACAAATCTTAGGCACACAAGCAAGTCAAAAAGCGATAGTTTTTGCCACAGAACATACCAACACTTTCAGGATCTGAGTCCCAAATTTCTAAATCCTGCAACAAAAAGGGGGAATTAATCAAACAACAGCAAAGTAAAAAGAACTACAGATTGAGATTTAGATGAAGGCGTTCATACTTGCAACAATGGCGGACAACACTCAAAGGTTGTTCAAATCCAGATTAAGTTGCATCTTCCCTTTAAAGTTGATGTTAATTTGAAACACGACTATTGCAAGCGCTCCAGACTGGCAAATTAACACTACATTCTGGTTGTGCCCTTTTCTCGGGTTTTCAATTTTCCCCCACTCATCAAAAACCCACATCTGACTCTAAATGATTTGATTTAACTTGACTCGTAACTTGCATTTGGCGAAACAAACCCAATAATTTATTAACGAAAGCGATTGAGTGGAAAGCCCGTCGATAGAAATGGTCACAATGAACAAAAAAAACTACGCCTCCTTGTGAGCATTACCACTGATTAAGGAACTTGGGAATGATTTTTCCATATTCTGACCAAATGGCATGATAGACAAACTGCTCAATGCATAAACACGTGTTTTGCGGTAGCATATATATAGTGAATCTATATATACTGACTGAAACGCGATTTTTTCATTCACCGTTGCCACAGCGAAAAAAAAAACTATAAAATGAAATAACAAATGAACAGTTCAGTTTAGTTCATTTCTGAATTCAATATACGTCCAACCTACCTCAGATGTTAATGGAAAATAATTTAACACGAGTTGATGGATCATTTCAGATAGCACTGCCGGTGTGAAGAATGCCATCTTCGCCTAAAAAAACACAAAAGAATTGAAAGATTAGAACAGTCACATGGTAGTTGTGATCGTTACCATGTTTCGTCAAACGAGTACAGTTCACTGTTCTACCGAGAGGGGGAGGGAAGGAAAAACAAGGAGCTTTAGAATCAACGACGCATCAACGGCAACGACAACGCCACAAATCAAGAATTTGATTGGTGAAACAAGGAAAAGCAGGCGAGCTGCACGTGCAGCACGCACTTAGGGGCGATTCGGTGCCCGCGTCCTCTGCGAAAAAACTACTTGAAATTCACATTAACGGTTTTCACGAAGTTCTGAAAATAACTCCACTGGGAAAAAGGTTGACTCAAGGGATAAATGGTGATAAGGGTTCCTGCCTAAGCGATCAAGACATGACAAGAAATATTATGTTATCTGAAAAAAGGGGCACAACAAACCTGGTGTGCCTTAAGGACTTCTTGGGGAGTGGTATCTGGAATTAAAAAAACAACAACAAACAAACGAGTTTTTGTACCCCATGGAAAAGGTTATGATTTTGAGGGTCACGATGTTCATAGAAGTCATTTCCACTTAGCCTAAGGGCTAATAAACCTAATAGGGCAATAAACCAATTTTCCAAGTAAGACCATTAGCACAGAGGCATGATTAACTAAGTTCACGCCTCTTATTAAACCATTTACTTCCGAACACCAAGAAGGACAATGATCTGTTCCCATCTCCCTTGTTGAAAAAGGCTCCCTTCTGAAGAAGTGGTACAGCTTGTGTGAAAGAGCTCTCTATATAAACTCCTTATTTTTATCTCCATGAACAGTATGGTATTGATCTTTGGCTGAAGCCGGCACAGGTAGACCAACCTCTGTGAACATGGTTATTTCTTGGTTAATTGACGAGTAAAATATTCAGGTTTAGTTAAAAGAACAGCAAAACTTAATCTCTCATCCACGAGAAAGGGAATCATAATATGAAGGAATCAAATGTGACATAAAATCATTCTAAATTGGTTTCCACGTCAAATTCATAGTCCCTTTGCAGCGTCATGATCCGGTTTAACTATGTTTTAAAGCCTTCAACCTATCATGCAGTAGACGACACTGTCGCGGGATGGAAAATGAACTAGCAAGTAACCTCAAGCCGAACTGAAGTGATAATTTACGTATCTTCCAAGGACTGTGAGTAACTTTCCCGAAGCAGTTCCACTTTAACAACAGAAAATGTGTTTCCCTGCTTACATATCGCTAAAGATATGGGTTTCCTTGGTAGTAGAACGCAAAACGATAATTATCACGAAAAGAGTTCTTAGGGGCACTCGAGGAAAATTGTTCGCATGAATGGTTTCCCTCAAATTTAGAAAATTTCACCCTGCATGCCCTAAAGTTTGTCAGAAATCATCTCCTTGTTGTTTG
>BLAZ01001517.1:230542-233042 GCA_014633955.1 Acropora tenuis
GGGGGGTGGGTGATTACTTGGCCAGACAGAGGATTTATTATTCGTACATCTTGGCTCAATACGCTCATTTCGATCCATTAAAATCTTAATCCTTTTTTTATAATTTTAGTACCATGAGATAGAAAAACTTAATTCCATCGGTCCTGTTTAGCACACACTGAAACGTGAAACTGCCACCTGAAAAACTGAATAATAATCAAACAAAATAGAAATAAATTGTTCACTTAAAACAAACATACAAATTTTGATTACCCTTGTTGGGTGAAATTGAATCATTTGTTTCATTCAGGATCGTTATGAAGGAGAATGTCTGACAACTGAACAATAAATTTCCTAGGATGAAAGAAATAAAGAAAAAGACGATATTATATTCTATTATATTATTACTCAGTAACGCAAAAGAGCGCATCCACGACTGCTTACACGTGCGGTGTTTCACAGTTTGGTTCATTTATTTGCTAACCAACAAACCAAAGAGTGAAACGATCAAATTCAAGGTTTGTGGAATATATATGCGCTTTACAGTGAATTTTCGTTTTCTTCTTTTCTTCTTTTCCGACTTCAACACCGTTCTTATCAATGTCTTTTGTCCTGGATAGACGACATATATTTTAAACGTTGAACAGGCTGGTAGGTAGAGTAATTGTGAAGTGTAAAATGATTACAGTTTCATTAACATTGAAGTAGTCGTTTCTTCCGCTGCTTCTTCTACTACTTTTGCCACTCGTCGCCAACGGCACTGCCGCTGCCACAGCAACTGGCGCTACTACATGTACAGCCACCGCTACCCGCCACCGCAATAATGGTACTGTATGCTAATCGCTTTGGTTTGCTTTGGTTTGGTTTACATCCAATCAGATGCAGAAATAAAACCAATTTCGATTTAGTCACTCTAATTTTCTCGCGCTTGGTGCCAGCTGCGATTCTTCCTTTTGAGTTCTGATTGGCTAACAAAAACAAATCGTGATTTGTGATTGGCTGAAGGGCGTATTTTGTCCAGGACGGGATTTACCCTGTTTTACGACACTCAATGGAAGATCACCCTTACGGGTCTATTTCTTATAACTTCATTTACGTATAACGTCTTACCTTCAGTGAAGTGTTGCATTTGTCACGTAATGACCATAGACGGAAAACTCAAAAGGCAGTATAACCTCCTTATTGGCCAGATTGCTTGACGATAGACGAGCATCTTGCACGCTTCCTGTCTTGTTCCTGAGGTCTGTCCATAGGCGTACGCCGTCTTGATGAAAGAGTGATGTGTAATACTTGTGATCGTCCTAAAAATAATCAGTTCAGACACTGACAACGACCTCTTTCGGCTGAGTATTGACATTAATTTGATATTGCGGGATTTGATTTTATTATCGCCTGTGTAGAGTTCGCCGAACTGAAAAAAGAAATTTAAAAAACAGCCTTGTTGCTCGATTTAGCCAGCTGCGGCACCTGTGTATTAGTCTATCACAACTGTTAGAGGGTTCTTAATAGGGTTCTCATATCCCGCTTTCCCACCCATTTTTTTCCCGTTAATCCCCTCCTCCCGCCGTTTTTTTACTTGGGAATTCCGATCCCGCCCACTTTTCAAAGACATTTCAGCGTTAGTTATTAATTTGTTAAATAATAATTAACGCAGAAACTTTATAAAAAGAATCATTACAGAAAAGATCATGAGATGGGTAGCAGATACGTAATAAGAAATGAGTGTTACTTTTCCTTCTTAAAACGTTTGACTGTTTTCTTTTGTTTTTGCGTATTTTCACGTTTCAGAAAGAAAGAGATTGTTCACTCCCGTATTGCTAGTCCTGCTTTTTTTGGAAAACAATCAGCTGAGTATTTTAGAAAAGGGGTGCTAGTTCGTGCGTCTGACATTCGGATCGGTCCCTAATCCAGTTCTGTTGCATCACGTGTTTTCTTTAGACAAGAAGATTTAGTCCATTTTATAAACATCGATCGAGTTGTATGAACATCCATCGTCAAATTGCCGAAAAAAAATCAAAAATGTTTACTGAGTATTTTAGCAGAACATTAACCTCTGATTAAACCGAACAGCACGGCCGAACGGAATGCAGACACTCTCCATAGCAGGAAGTTCGCTCCCCATCTAAGGTGGGGACACGCGGCTACCCAAGGATTTTGCCTTTTTTAACTGCGTACCACCCAGCAGTTAAACATCTAAAGGCTGAACTGCAGAATACCATGCCACTTTGAAGCTATACCCTAAATTAGGGGGATACGCGGATACGTGGATAGGCGGACATCACACATGGGAACTGGATACCAATTTCCTGTAACATTCTTCAAAATGCTCTGTCGGATATGCAAAATTCAATGTTTCCGAGAAAAGCAAGCTAAAAATATTATATTCTTCCTTCTTTAAAGCATGCAGCCGAGACCAGCAAAGATTGCGATCAAAGTATCAGGCAAATTTCAACTAAAGCTAAAACGGATACTGATGGGACAATGGAGTCTAATACAAAATCAGCCTTTGCTGAAAATTATT
>BLAZ01001517.1:253042-258529 GCA_014633955.1 Acropora tenuis
CTATACAAACCAACTCCCAAGCTCCCCCGATTAACTCTTCTACGGCAAGCCATCTCTATCAGTGTCTCGCTAACTAACTCTCGCGAACTAAATGTATTCTTGCTACAGCAACCCGTCTCCATCGGATCCGATGAAGTCCGTTTGCAGACATTTTCCACCCCTTCCTCAACTATACTTTGCTTTGTATTTACAAAGTCTCTCGCGAACTGACTCGCGGCAGTCCGATGGACTCTTGCCACGGCAACCCGTCTCCATCGGATCCGATGGAGTCCGTTTGCCGACATTTTTGACCCCTTCCTCAACTATACTTTACTGTATATTTACTAAGTCTCTCGCGAACTGACTTCCGGTGAGTCTGGTTGCTCATGGCCTTCGTCTATCGGACTCAGTTCGGGTGTATTGGACAACCCTTGCTATTTAAGGAACTATGACAACTTTTCCCTCAAACGCAGATACAAAGAGAAAATTCTTTTCACAGGAAGAAATCGCGATGGGCCACCTGAAAGAATTGCTGTTTTCCACACTTCCACAGGCTTGCCATGCTTGTCCATTTTCTCACCCTCACTATACCAGCCAACGAGTGTATATATATTTTCCTGTCGGTCGGCTGCTATCTGCAATGTATGCCGAATAAAGCAATCTACTTTGCCTGGTCTCAAGACAGGTCTCAAGACTGATTAATCCTTGATTGTCCGTCCAGGCTGCAATCATCCTTGCGAACCTTGTGAACCTACATTCAACCTTAGAATCAAAGTTTTTTGGACCAATAATGAAACTTCCAAATCACCGGCCTGTTTTTGAAAGACAATCAATTCTTGAATTGGTTTCTCTATACATGGCCTTATACACAGCAAGAAGGGATGAGAGGTCCAAAGTTCTAACTCTATGGAAGCGAGGGGGTGTACTTCTGATTCCAGCGTTTTCCAATCAATGTCCATCAAGGTACAAGAAAGTGCTGCATTAATCAGTTTAGCGCCAAGTTTGATCATGTCAGTGACACTGTCAACACTGTTCACGAGACGATGGGAGAGCAATGGAAGAACGTTTTCCCCAAATTCTTCCAGCGATAAAGCACTTGAAATGAAATGATCTGAGATTAGTTTCCTTGTTAGTTGAATTTCAAACAAACCTTTTCTTTGTTTTGAAATAAATTGTCCAAAACTAAAGCAACAAGAATTATATGCCCGTGAAGATGCGTATTTGGTTTGACTTTCGATTTTCCTTACAGCTGTTCAATTTTTTTGGCAAAGCTGTAGCAGCATGAGATCAGCTTTTTAAAATTCAAAGACAGTAATCACTGGGCGAGTGGGAAACTTTCATGCTACGACAAATGCTTGCCAGAATCGCATGTGCTCTTCAGGTAATAATATAATCCATCCAAACAAATGAAGGGTACACATGTGTCCAGTTTTTCCATTGAGCTGCTGTGTAACAATTGCAATTGACTGATATTTTGGATGGCAAACTTCCAACCCCCGTTCGAACATGAAATTATTTGATCTTCTATGATCTTCTTCTCCACTGCCTTTGTTTCTTACTAAGAATCTCTATCTCTATCCATAGCATAAACATTGACTTTGCAGTTCCAAGGAACAAATTGTGCATAGGATCAACAAGAGTATGCTGCAGCTGGATGCAGTCAAAGTAACTCAAGTCGAGGAGAACACCGTAGTAAAGTCCATACTTCTTGGCTAGTGCTTCATGCTCTCTTTTGGTTCTTTTCCTTTATAGCTTTCTCCCATTTTCTTTGTGGGACGTTATGTCTCGCTTTGACCATTCTTCCCTGTTGAAACCTGAGGAGTCAAATGAATCTTTCACATTTCCAGGAAACAACTTGAAACATTTTGAGCATCCACGGTAAGAGTAGCGGCTTTTAAAACCACAAAGTTTCCTTGCCGCCAGAACATTACAACAAACGCAAGCAATTGCGCGCAGCGCGGAAGCGCAGTGTACATGGCACAAGTTGACTTAAGATACACTCCATCCCAAAGTGCATTTATTTCTTTCACAAGTGACACAAAAAATTCATTCAGTTCTTGGCAAGTTAACGTTTTCCAAATAGTTTCTGGGAGCACCAGGGTATAGTTTACCATCAACAGTTTCAAAATGCCCTTATACTTGTCCATGAACAATGCCGCTGAATTAACCTTCTTCAGTTTGATAATTTCGCCATGACTCGCACAACTGTGGAAAGTTATCCAGCATCGGCACTTCTTAGAGGTTTTCCTTGACACTGTTATAGCAATACACCTTAAGGGGATAGAAATCTTTAGACCCATTGCTTAGAAAAACCTTTTTCGCTAAAGGTGACCCACACAAAGAACTTTTGGGATATCGCTTGTGTTAATAGTGTCTTGCAACCCTTCGGCCTCGATGGTCACTTTCGGTGCAATCTTTCAAATCATGCATGTCATCCCACCTACAGCACTTAGGGCAAATGGTATATTTCATGAAGTTGTCACGATCAAAACATGCAAACCTGCGAGGCAGATAAAGTGATGAGCGGACTAAGGCCACCAACTCTTCCAGATATGCACACCCATCCAGCTCTGAAAGAACCTTAAAGAACTGGACAAGAAATTACAGTAGCCATTGTTTGTCATTGTCACTTAGCTTGCAAAAGAACTTTGCAAGCAAAGTGAATAATTTAAAGAACACCAAGCCCTCGCAGTGGTGGAGCGCAGTTAAACGAGTTGCCGGTATGAATCCCACTTCATCATCTGGAAGTCTAGATCTCCTTTCCAACCTGCAGCTCGGGGATAGCTTCAATCGCCTAAGTGACGTTGAACTAGCTAACGCCATCAACAATGTGTTCTTAGAACCAACGAGGCATCACCAACCTCTATACGCTGTCCCTACAGAGGTGGAGGACTCCTATGTGCCTTTAATTACGGAATTTGATGTCCTATACGCTCTAACCAATCTAAACTCGCGTAAGGCAGCTGGACCTGACGACATCGGTAACTGGCTTTTGAGGGAATATGCAGAGATCCTCGTACAGCCTATTACATCTATATTGAACGCGAGCTTTAGAGAACAGAGGCTTCCCGCCTCTTGGAAGCTTGTGGATGTGGTACCTCTCCCAAAGCAAAAACCCGTGGAAAATGCCACTAAGCACCTGCGTCCTATCTCTTTGACGCCCACTATCTTTAAGGTTGCGGAAGATTTTGTGGTACTCAGATACGTCGGTCCAGCGGTGTTGCAGATTATAGACCCGAACCAATACGGCGGTATTCCAAGATCCTCCACCTTGTACGCTTTAATATCCATGGTGCATAACTGGTCACAAGCCACTGACGCCACGGGTGCGGCTGTTAGAGTGGTACTATCGTAAGGCTTACGATCTTATTGATCACAATCTGTTGGCCAGAAAGATCGAAGCCTTGGACATGCCATGGTGTGTTTGCGTTTGGGTGCTGGATTTTCTGTCAGACAGGAAACAACATGTCAAGCTGTCATCAGACTGCCGGTCAGAGTGGGGCCTAGTACCCGCCGGGGTGCCTCAGGGGACCAAGCTTGGTCCCTGGTTGTTCTTATTAATGATAAACGATCTTGTGGTCGACGCGCTCACTTGGAAGTATGTAGACGACACGGCTATCGCCCAAACGATACCGCGAGGTTTGACTGGTGACGTACAAAGCGCAGTGTCCGCTGTTGAGGCATGGTCGATCGAAAATAGGATGGAACTGAACGCTGAAAAATGCAAGGAGATGCGAATTGACTTTAAAAGGAACATTCACAATTTTCCACCAATTGTGTGATAAATGGCAAGGAACTATCAGTATCAAACAGTGTAAAAATCTTAGGAGTCACTATTAGCTCAGATTTAAAATGGAACGATCACATCTCAGAGTGCATTAAGAAAGCGAACATGCGCCTTTATTTTATTGTTCTTCTAAAGCGCACCAACGTTCCACTGAGCGACATTGTAAACTTTTACTGCACCGTGATAAGATCTGTTTTAGAGTACTGTGCGCCAGTTTTCCATCATGCGCTTCCACAGTAGTGATGACATCGAACGAGTGCAAAAGAGAGTTCTCTCCATTATTTGTCCTTATGCGTCGTATTCAGAATGTTTGGTCAGGTTCGATTTAGTAACCTTGCACGCTAGACGCGTGGCTCTGTGTAGCAAGCTTTTCGAGTCTATCACGCCATGCCCGGATCACAAACTTGTGCCTGTCTTACCTCCTAAGAGAGAACATAGATATAATCTAAGACAGTCCAGGGTTTATGCCATGCCCGGTACACATACAAATCGTTTTAAGAACACTTTTATTCCAAGTATGTGTGCATAATTTTTTAGACTAGTTTATACATAGTTATATATAGAGAGTTATATATATAGAGATGTTTTTTGTTATTAATTCAATTAGTATTTATATTTTTTGGAATTTATTTTATCTTAGTTTTTAGTAATTTTAAGGCAATTCAGGCTACGGACTGCCACGTTCGATATTTTAATACATTATTTATCTATCTATCTAACTGCCACATCGGAATGAAATGCACAAACCATTGGAGCAAGGTGACCAATTGCTGTTTTCCACTTTGCTTGGGAGAAGGTTCTGAGCAGGTGTCATTGTTTTCAATGTCACATCACATATCTACCAAACAAACATCTTCGGCCCATGTTTGAGGCTCTTCCTCGTCGCCACTTGAATCATAAGTCATCTCTTCTCCATTGTGTGCCTGCAGAATGTTACAACAGCATAAGTTATGGTTTAAGGAGGCTCGAGAGGGTTTCTTACAACTTATGTACGCGTTAGGACAATTCAAGAGAAAAATTTCATGCGTTTAGTTACTGAAATAAATCATGGACTGGCTTATGACAGGGATGTCTAAGCTTCCTTCGAGACATTTTATGACGTCATATCTGTTGCCATGGTAACCAAACCCCCCTTAAACATACCCCTCAAAAGTCAGTTTTTTTAAATATATCTCCAAAAATTAATTCGGTGACCTATATTTTTTTCAAGCTTTTTCAAAAGTATGCAATATTCTTCACTTCCTGTGCAAATTTGAAAAAATTCTGTGGTGTGGAAATCCAGATAAAAGTAAAAAGGCCCCTTTAAGATTTAAAGAAGTTGCACACTACAGATTTTTTAAAAAATGTTTTAAATGTTAGGTAAAGCTGAATGCTACTTGCATGAAAAACTTCAAGGTAGGTCACCGAGCAAATTTTTAAGATAAATCGATAGTAAACTTGAACCTTTCATTTCCGGTTCGTTCGATTTCGCGCGGCTCTGTGAACTCCGGTAGTTACTTTATATATGATACCCTATAATGTACCGTTATATAGATGTATCTTACTTTCTTTTCTTTCTTTACTACTTAGGGTTCTTTACTACTTAGGGTTCTTTGACTACTGCACTTCCTTGGGCTGCTTTAATTACTCGAGGTACTTGAGTTGCTTGGGCTACTTGAGGTGCTAGGGTTACTTTAGGTTCTTGGGCTACTTGGGGTGCTTGGGCTACTCGAGGTACTTGA
>BLAZ01001517.1:333505-336005 GCA_014633955.1 Acropora tenuis
AACAAAATTAAAATGGGTTAGCATCCTCGCTAAATGTGAAATTGTGTAACTTGAGAATATTGTCAAATAATAAACGTACAGTTCTCTAGGAATCAACTTTCTGGCCAAAGCAACAGGAGCATGTTGCAGCTCGCGGCATTCTGTTTAGTTAGGTAACTTAGCAACGCATAAAGAATGCACTCTTCTTCAATTGGCTGAAAAAAAGATCACAGAAAGCCTGGACTGCGTCACGCACTAGACTGCCATAAGTAAACAACATGGAAACCTTCTCTTTAGCGCCAGCTGTGCGTGGATATCATGGTTATCGCGACGTATGGAAGCAATCGATTGGAGAAAAACTTGTTGCTAAACTAGAGTACACGAGTGTGTATGGTACATCACTGTGTACAATCTCATATGGTCTCGTTGCCCTGTGTTGGCTCTGCTTTGGAAAATGTTTCTTCTCCATTTTGCCAAGAACACATGCTTCACATTCCTTCTGGGTTTGGGTGCTCGAAGCATAGTTCATTCCATCAACCATTTCTTTCTTCATCAGCTGATTCATATAAGTGTGGTCAAGATGATCCAATCGACAGTGCCAAACTGTAGGCAATGCATTACTGTCAGCTACTGAAACTTGAGCATGCTCTTTGGTATTGACAGAGTACAGTTTGTCATGCAGTTAACAATCAATGACAAATTCCTCTCCATCCTTAAGTACTAAACATTTATCCTTGTCAAAGCGAATTCCTGTTCCCATTACTGCCATTGCAGGTACTGAAAGTAGGTTCTTGGTCAACTTTGGTACAAACAAGTCAGCAAGTCAAGGACAACTTCACAGGTATTGTTCACTGTAGGAAGTCTGACTTTCCATTTGCCAAGAGCATGAATCACTGTGCTGTCTCCAAGGTAAATGTCCTTTGGTTGATCGTACAGGATATAATTCTGTAAAATGCTTCTGTCATTTGTCTTATGCTTTGTCGCTGCCGAGTCAATGAACCATTAATCGGATCGATTCACTGTACTTGAAATCAGTGCAACTCCCTCGAGTTCGGCCACATTTGAACTTTCTCTTGCGCTGTTATATTGTTTGTTATTGTACGGATAGTTCTTCACAATATGCCCATCCTGGTTACATTTAAAGCATGTGATTCCTTTGTGTTTTTCTCGTCCATCACAGTGGGATTGAAATTTGGAAAACGTGCACCATGAGCTTGATGTCTTCCTTGGTTGAAATTTGTTCCTCTATTTATGAAAAGCGCATTGTCGGCCGATTTTTTTCCACCTGCTTCATATATTCTTCAATCAACAAACCTTTGACATTCTCCCAGTCGAGATCATCGGCATTTCTTGTGTTTAATTAAACCTGTCAGGAAATTACCGTTTGACTCGGGTAAACTTCCTAAAACCACGGTGGCAAATTTCTTCAAAGAGATTTCCTCATTCATTTCGCGTAACTGCTCGGCGAGGGAAGTCATGTGGGTTAAGTGTTACATCAAATTTGCATCTTCTTTCAAGGTAGCTGTGTCAAATTTATGATTGATGCAGACAATCTGTTTGACCGATACAAACTCGAACTGCTTTTGGAATATTTCCATGCTTCGAGCGGGTTAGTTACCGAAGAAATGTGTACTTGTAGACCTTTTTCCATGTTTAATGCAATCAGGGAATAGCCTTTGTCGTATCGTAACAGGAAGGCATTCTTCACAGCCGCTGTAGCAGTTTCTGCTAGGGGAGTTTCTTGACCTTCTTGACCGTCTTGTGTAAATCCCCATAGACAATGCTCCATTAAAATGAGCTTTATATTGTACTTCCATTACTGGTAATTCTTCCCCTTTAGCTTCTCAGTCTTTATAGTTTCCAACGATGACAATTTCTACGGCAAAACAGCGTCAAATAACAACAACTCCTTAAGGCCGATAACTTTAGGACACATTTAATAAACAACAAAACTTATCATGTCAAGTAAACTAAACGAATAATAACAGTCCAATGTACAGCATAAATTATCATATCTTAACATACTGTATCTTAAATTGGGCAATTATAAAAACTTGTTAGTGATCGATCAGTGCAGTTATCATTATAATGATCATTGTCATTAGTAGTATTTTAATTCTATGTTTTGATATCAGTTATTTTATGATTTGTTTATTTGCCAGTTGGGATCCATAGGTCACTCAAACCTCTTCTTCTAACTACATATCTGTCATTTATTTTATTATTGGTAATAAGTCCCCAGGAAAATGACAGATCTGGCTGGAGTACTGTGCTTCCTTTTTTGCCCAAGACTTTTTCTCACAGAGATGTGACTGTGGAGAGGCAATTACATTTCATGTGAACTCCCTCCTATGACATTTGACAAACAACTCTACACAAGGGATCACAGAATATTCCTTGAGATATTTTATTAAAGATCGTGGCATCTGTTGTGTTGGGCGGCAGGTCCATTTTTGCAATAGGGTAGTTGTTTTGATGCTTGTCCTTCAGTTCGCAAAATCATGTGATGTGACGTCACTTC
>BLAZ01001517.1:341005-343505 GCA_014633955.1 Acropora tenuis
TTCTGCATCTGCACCCTGTTGTCACACGCTAGCTCTAATGGGAATAGGTGCTGCACAAGCCTTTCAAGAAACAACTTCGCTGCACGCACGACTCCGTCACTACCCTTGAACAGATCTGCCACCACGCCTAACAACCACTTCCCACGATTGCTTTCATCTCCACAAACGATAACCACATCACCTACTTTCAGAGTGCTCGGTTTGTGACTTTGCAGACCAGCATTTCCAGAGGGCGTTTTGGCTCGTCTGCGAAGATCTACATTCTCCTCTCTCCATGGCTCCTGTTCGGGCAGGCGAATGGATCTCTGAAACAAGAAAGAGGCCGGGGGGGTAGCTTGACATCATCTTCAACATATGACAGTGGGCGACGGTTCAGCTGAGTTTCTACTTCAATAACAACTTCGAAGAGTTCTTTCCAGGACAGCAGCCCGCCTCCGGTGGTCTTATAGAAAGCTCGCTTGGAAAGACCAATCAGCCCCTCGAATTGGCCACCCCACCATGGCACTCGGCTCAAATTGAAACTCCATGCAATCCCTTTGTCAGATAGATAAGACTAGAATTTCTTGTTGCTCTGAATTTGCTTTAACCACCTTGCTGCTCCCACAAAGGTCTTTCCATTGTCAGAGAACACTTTAGCTGGTCTTCCCCGGCGTGCAACCATGCGCTTGAAGCTTCCTAGAAAAGTCGTGCTGTCTTGATTTGGTAGTACTTCCAGGTGTATTGCTCTTGACAAGCTGCAAGCGTACAGTACCAGGTATGCCTTCCCCTCATTTTGTGGCGACTTGCAGTATTTGATTGCTCCAGCATAGTCTACTCCAATGATTTTGCAGGCACCTGATCCCTCTGTTCTTTCCATAGTAAGCAGGCCTGGGGGAGGAGTAGCTTGCGCGACGGTGTGGAATCGTTTACATCCCCAACAGCTCTTGACGACTTTCTTCGTTAACTTACAGAGCCTTGGAATCCAATATTTCTCTCTAACTTCTGCCATGGTTAGGCCAAGGTCCTTATGAAGGGTGCCTTGATTTGCGTGACGCACCGACTCCTCAGCGAAAACAGAATCATCTGGTAAGTAGATGGGGTAACGCCCTTGTATACGCCCACGGCATTCTAAGATTTTCTCCCTGTTGTAGGTTGTCGCTGACCGCCATGGGGGTGTTCTGTGCATGCGTCTGAACTCTACGGATCCACCAGGTAGTTTGTGCTTCGATTTCAGCTGTCGTTATTGGCCCAGTATTGCTTGGAGCATCACACCAACATCCAATATTCACAAGCCATGTTGTGCTAATCGAGATTGCAACAATTCAGTAACATTGTTTTGATTATTTCCCTGAGTAACAACAGGTCCCTGGTTTAACTCAATATCACCTGAAGTAAATAACTTTGCCCTTGAAACACAATACTTTTGATTTCCTTTCTTACTCTTTATTGAATTACATTGAACATCATATACAAATTCATCATGAAAGACAACTGATACTTGAGATGTCTTTTTATGTTTTGCAGTTCTTGTTTTGAAAAGATAAACATGACCAATTGCAAAATACAACCTTGAACCTTTAACACAAGTGATTCCAACTGGTTTACATTTGCACATTCTGGTTTTAAGATAATTACGGTAATCAAACGATAAAATTTTTTTACAAGGCTGATGAATGTGGTACACTATGCACGATATGAGATCTTACATACCTCATAATTAAATAAGTTCAGAATTTTCTCCCACGGTAATCTCGATGGTTATCCATCACGCACCGGTATCGCGAGGTCTTGGGTTCAAACCCCGTTGAAGTCCTGACTTTTTCAGGCTTCTGTTCGCATTTGCAAAACTGCGATGATCATGGCTTACTTGATTTCAAATCCGCAGTTCAATATATGAAACATTTCATATATCACTTCACAAAATGATATTTGTCGTATTTGCCTGTATTTGACTTAGAGACAAATATGACATTTGTCCTGAAGATAAATAGGATAATTGTGCATTTGCTTCTGAGTGTAAATGTGGACAAATGTGGTGTAAATCTGAGTTAAATATCATCATTTGTTGTGGTCTAAACATGGACAAATGCTATAATGTTCACTTGCACACAAGGGATATTTTAACAACAACAAGATTTATTGCATAAGCCTCAAATTCTTACAAGCACGTGGAGGCTATGATAATGTATTCGAATTATGCAATTAATCATGACACCTTGCTTTTTTTTAAAACAAGATAAATCTGGAATGAATGATCAATCAAATGAACTTTGCTCAAATGTTTGCATTGTTTACTGTAACAGAACAATTCAGTTCATAACATAGTCCTTGTATTTTGCTGGCACACTACGGCCACTGGAGGTACACAAGGCAGAGACAGGTGGTATTGCCGCTTCATCTGGGGATGGTCCCATACTCACTACTGGGGGCTCATTTGTCAGCAACAAATGTTGACGATTGCGACGATATGCAGTGCTGTCAGGTGTTGACACTACATAGGATGTAGGAGCTGTGTGCTGGG
>BLAZ01001517.1:413958-418958 GCA_014633955.1 Acropora tenuis
CTAAGAAAAGATGATTGACACCATAGCTTCCAACACAAGGCAGGTGGGTTGTGTAATTTAATACATCAATAATAATAGTAGTAGTACACTAGTGCCCAGTGATTCCCTGCATTCAGGACACCACCAATAAACGTTGTACCATTTCGTTTTCCAACGCTTAGAGGTAAAACCAACTGCTTAAGGGTTTCAGAGTTGACATGTTTTCTTTTCCTGGATATTGACCACAGCGTTTGGGCATATCAGCATCGTCTCCTGCTGCACGGTATTTAATTGACTTATTACCCATACTACATGGTCAGTGGACAGCCAACCTCGACCCCCCGATGCAGCAAGATGGGAAAGCTCCTCAGGAGTCAAACCTAATGACACAACCTCTATATTTCCTCTTCTTTGTTCATGCATTAACTCGTAAAAATCTGCAAAATCTGAGGTCAGGTTAGGGTTTAAGTGATGGAACATACAAGGCAATAAAGATTATTTATTCTCTGAATTTAAATATCAATTTTCTACTTCATTTTTGGAAAAAATTGTCCTTGGGAAGCAATGCACACAAATGAAGAAGACTAACCAAAATCTTGCATGATGCTGCAAGTGTTGATAGCCTTGCGTGATTTCATCCCATTTGAGTTATGACTTATCTCCTCTTTCGCACTATAGAACCTCTCCCCCTCCCCAACCATGACTGTCAGGTCCAAAGACCCACGTTTTCAGTAACAGATATATAGTGGAAGCTTTGCAGCTGAAATACAGATGTTACAGATGTTTGCCATGGACATTTTTACAATATTCTCCTTTATTAATAGGTGGCGAAAATGACCAAAATACCCAGCGTATGTTGGTAGAAGATCAACAAAGGGTTTATCCCAGATCATAGCTTGAAATGCATCGATAGTTGCTGCAGATGTTTTAAGCTGATAAAAGCCTTTCATTTCCTCTCAAGGATTCATTTTCATATGGACAACAGAGGTATTGAAACGAATTATTTTATACAGGTACTCACGTTTCCCAGAGAGAAATGACAGTGCACAAATTCCGTTGCATTATGGATGACAACAGCCCATTCCCAAGCCAGCAAGTAACCACTACAACCTCAGATTTTTTTCTGGAATGGAAGACACATACTCTCATTCATACTGAACAGTGTTGGCCAACAGGTTACAGACAGCAGAATATTGGAGCCATTTTTTAAATTGCAAGGATATGTAGTAAACAAAAAAAATGGTAGTATCTATGTTGGTGTATTATAAAATCCCTTTAACTGGAGAAATGCATCAATTTGAGAACAACTGATAAGCAGCTGAGAAGAGAGTTGCATACTAGTTCCAATGCGTTGTTAATGAAATGCAGTCAGACTTGGTGTTTTCCAGTTTGGAATCCTGGCATCTAACTACTGATCGTTTCCACTTGAAGGGCTAACACCAGTTCTGTGCTCTTTGCTGATTACTTTTAATGTACCTGTATACTAATAGTTTTTCCAAGACAGGAGAATTCCAAGACAGGAGAAGCATAATATTCAAGCTGTGGTCTTATCTTTCTATGAAAGCCATACCATTTTTCCAGTTAGTTTTCCTGTCACTTTATAGTTTCGGATGATTAATCAGTACAGCATTTTGCAGGGACCAAAGAAAGGTTAGCACAAGGTAGTCATATCAGTTTATTACACAAGAGTGGAGTATTATTGGATCTAATCTATGCAAAAGTACAAACTTACTGCTTGACTTAATGGAACAGTCAGTGCATGGAGAGAATTGGTATTAATCTGCGGATCCACTCCGCTATCGCCTGGTTGATCCACAGCTACTTTGACACTGTTGTGACGAAATTCATGATCAATAACAGGACAGACACATGAAAAACTGACGTCAATTTGTTAAACAGAAAATACATCATGTCAGGCAATGCTGTAGAAGCTGTGGAAGACAGCTGCAAATGAAGACGTTCAACTGGGAGCGGCTTAAAACCAAAAAGAAAACTCATCTCAGCAAAGGAAAATATTGAAAACAAAATCACTATGTGGAACTTGAGATTACATAAATAGCAGTGGAATTCAGCTTGGTTCACGAGCACTTCTAGATCGCCTTATAGCAAGTATTTTAAGATGATATAAAGTTAGCTTTGATAAGTGTTCGCTATGATTCTCGATATGTTTCATGATGGAAGGTTCACTCTAAAGTAATCGCTCATAAAAGTAACAAAGGTAATTTGCCTGGTGTTGCCTATTAACAAATTCATTTGAGTCATACCTAACAGAGATAATTCCTAGATGTGTCTTTGTTGAATTATGCTAATACATACTATTATTTTCCCAGGCAAATATTCTCAACTACCAACGTGGGTGGGATATCATCATTTTGTTGTACAAAAGACACGGCAAAAGCCACTCCCCTATTCTTATGGTACACCAGGAGTGGGTGTCAGTTTTGTTGGTCAAACAAGGAAAAAAGCAAGATGCCTTGTTATGGGGCTTTTGCAACCACATATGACCACGCACCGGTGACTCAGTTGGTTGAGCATTGGGATGTCATGAGTTTGACTGCAGCCAGAGGTCCCGTCTCACAACCCTTGTCATAAAATCAAAAATTACTTGATATCACATTGCTTTTGTCATAATTTCAAGAATCATTAATAGGATTCTGGGTCCACTACAGCACACTAGTAAGGAACCTTTCCACTGAGATGTCAAACAGACTGGGTTTGTTTCTTTTTCAGTGCAACTATCCAAATGGAAAACTGCATTCTATCAAAGATTACATCTGGCAGTGAATTCCTTGTCAACAAATGAAATTCTGCATTTGATCTTGGAAGCCTCAACCACATTCTTCACTTCCTTAACAGACCACTGAGTCAGCTAACACAGTGCTGTTAGTGACCTCTTATCAGTGCCTTAACAAAACTAACCTGCGTCAGTCATGTAACATTAAACAACATTTCTCATTAACTCTTAAAAAAATGTTTCCATGTCTTGTTAGGGTCAAAGCAAATTACCTCTTGTGTCATTTCATTTTTGACACAATGTTTGCATTCACTAGCATGTCTCCTAGTGATTACCCTGTGATAACCTAATGGGATTTCTTTGTGCAAGGATCAAGGCAGCGTGGCCGAGTGGTTAGGGCACTGGGAATCTGGGGATCCCGAGTTCAAGTCCCGCCCTGACCACTAGCTGGATTTGTTCCAGGTAGTCCCTTGTTCAACTCCTCGGCTGCGCTTGTATATAGCCAACTGGTCTGCCTCCTGCCAGTTGGGATTCTTAACCAGTTAAGTTCATTTCAGTTGTTGGTTTCATTGGCTCTGAAAAGCCCCAGCGGGGAGTGGTCGATTACGTATGTTTGTTCTAAGATCTGGAGTATGATTTCCCGGCACTGAAAACATCACTGGAAACATCAGCTGGATTATTTTTGCATTGGCCTCCCCAAAAAGGGGCACAAGTGCATTGCCAACCTTGATGCATCCAGACAGGAGACAGTGCTGCAATTGGTTCACTTGATGAACTTTCTGAGTGATCAACAAGACGATGATTCTGCACGCATAGCTTCAGTTTCTACCTTGAAAGGTAGACTGACTGACATCGTTCGAAAAATCCCAAATACAGACTGTATTAAGGGTGTGTTGACACAGGAGAACAGTAAGTTTACTTGATACAGGATCAGCTTCATCACCACCCACAATATCAACCTCGGCACTGTCATCCTCTTCATCAGTGTCACTGTAGACATCCTATGATAATGTTACCATTATCATAGTCTAGTGAAACTTTCTGAAAGGTCGCTACAGCTTTCACTTGTTTTCGATAGAACAACGAGCCTTTCTTGAGGAGGGCAATTATCAGGGGGATCAGCACCATCGAAGCAGGGATATTTGACGTTTTGCATTGCCTGACAAAAGGAATAAGAAACAAACCAGACCAAACCATGACAGATTTCAATGGGGTTTCCACTAAAAATGTTTTCATAACGTACAAAGTGATTAGTTATCCCATAAAGGCAGCAGAGGCTGAAGATTTTGAATTGATCATTTCTAAGCAAATAAGTAACCCAAACAGTATGAATCTGCTTTGTCGTTAATTGCTTGCTCACTCTAACATTATTTCTGTTGCTCTTGACTTGTATCAACATCTGTGATGACCAAACTGGACGAACCACGTACCAAAATGGCTTTGCTCGGATGCTGAACAATTAAATCGTTTGTGTAAGAGAACAGAAAACTGTAACTTCTTTTAGTTCTCGCTTAATGGATTCTTAAATGAACTCTAACTTTTCTCTATGGTGCAGAAATAATCATTAATTTCACCACGATTTAGAGCCTTTATCTTTATCGTTGATGTCATTTTTCACTGCGAAAAGTTGATTTCTTGAGTAGGGCTTGAATTGCCATGCTGCTACCATCCAGCCTCAATGGCTATGAGTTCACATGGCTATGAGTTCATTAGATCTTTCCCACAGTCTATTTACGGCTTGAATCTACATTACATCTTCTTTTCTTAGGCTGAACAGCCTAGCTCTGGTACTCCAATTCCTTCCCAACGCATACAACGTGTTCTGCTACAGTTTTCCAACCCATTGGTGGGGAAATGTTACAACATATGTCTGGAAATGACAGTCAGCTTACAATTGGCCGCCCTCCTCCTGATTTCGTTATTTGCATTGCCACTAAGAGGCAGTATTAGCACAATGGTGTTCAGAAGTGAGGCCAGTTAACAAATGTTTACATTAATTTCGTATAGTGAACAGGTTGATGTAACCGGCATTTATACCGTTTTTGGTAAATGCTTTATATCCCCATTTAAAACAAGTGCACAGGCAGCACATTGCCAAAGAGCTGCAAATTCCCCTTACCCTTACCAGACTCACTTCAAATGCCCTGCACCCTGGTGACAGCGTCCGTTTAAGGATTGGTTCTTGTGAAATTTAAAGGCGGTTAGTTTGTTACATATAATTGATTGACTTAAAACTTTATAAGTGGCATATATTGAACATGTTTTTTCCTCTGAATGAATAGATTTA
>BLAZ01001517.1:421458-424471 GCA_014633955.1 Acropora tenuis
GTTCCACTTGTAGGCACTGGACACAAGTGGGATTTCAAACATGTTAAGAATCTATATGGACAAGGAAAGATCTTCATACGGCTATTCTCATATCTGACAGAGCAAGAAGGAAAGGGTGGTATCTCCTCTAATAGTGAGGTATGCTTATTAATACACTAGAAGTCTTAGTTTTATTGTGTACAATGGACCACAAGTTAACATCTATAAGTAATATTAATATTTACAGGTAGTTTTTACCACCTTGAAACCTTGTATGGTATTTGCTAAGCACCTTCATGTACCAACAATGGGTACATGTAGTTTAATAATAGAAGTCAAGTACATGTAACAGCAAATCGCATAATATCAAGGTACATTTACCTGTGTACATGTAGGTTGCTGTGTAATGTGCTTGTTTTGTAGCATTCTGAGTATGACCAGGATTCTCTAAGTAATGGTGCAAGTACCAACATCTTCATGGAAGGTATGTTGTTTTACCAGTCACTTTTTTCCACAGATGAAACCATTATTTTACATTGGTGTGATCACAGAAAAATAATTTTAACCACCCCGAATAATTTATTTTAATAGAAATTGCCATTTTCTGTTGGCAGTAATTTCAGCTGATGGTGCTAAAGCTGTGGCCACCCCCCAACATCGCCTGGATGCAGGATGTCCAGCCACCCAGTCCAACCAGATAACCAGACACTCCACCTTACCATCTTACTCTACTGCTTCATCTGCTAGTCCCACTCATAGCCTAAGTCAGTTAGCTCAAATGTTCCCCACTCATGACAAAGTATATCTTGACGAAGTTCTCTTGGCATCAGCAACAATTCATGATGCTGTCAGTGACGATAGCACATCATGTAAGTTTTAATGTAATGATACCTTTGCTCTTTAATCTTGGTTTGCTGCTATTTATTATTATACCTTCTGCACAAAGGCAGTACCATTCCCACACAAAAAATGCTAGTTGCTTTATTTGTGGAGTGGTTATTCCCATTATCCTGCACCAAGAAAAGAAGTACCTGTAGATTACATAATTCAATCATCATTTTTTCCTTGATATTGCTCAACAATGCAAATATTGAGGCTTTGGCATTACAACACTGTACCTGATCTAAACGGTTGAGAACAACTTGAAGGAGATGTTGATACTATTTTATTTTACTTAAGTCGGTATGCAATATGCATTTGTCTGTATATTACATAAACTGCAAAGTTTTATTGGATGCTTTCTGTAGTAGATTTTGCTTCTGTGAGTTCTTTCTTCATAGTATTTTGTTTTTCAGGTGTTGAAAAATCTACAAGTGAAAAAAGGAAGACAATTCATAGAATTTAATAGGATGCAAATCTCATCTGTGAGGCAGCTGTTCTGTATTTACAAAAACCCAAAGCTTGATCTCAGACAAGAGCCAAATGTTTGTTTTGTAGGAGAACTAGGAGCCCTATGGCCCTAAAAAAGAATTCTTTTACCGAGCTATTCAGAGTCTGTGTATAGTTGATCCCTTGTACAATTTGCAGTTGTTTGGGGGAGTAGATGGCCATTTGGTCCCACTTTATGGTGTAGATGCCATTTCTGAAGGCCTATTTGAAATCGCAGGTAAAATAGTTGTGCTGGTTTTGTTGGTCTCTCTCCTGCTGTGGTCAAATACATTGAAACTGGCTCAGTTACCAAGGCTGAACAATTTGTCACTACTGAAGATCTTCCTGACATTGAGCTAAGGAACATTATTGAATCAAAGGTGGGATACTTTAAAAAATTACACAATATAAATTATGTTCATGTTGCAAATTACAGTGTGTTACTTAGGTATGGCAGACATGACATCATAATGTTGACAATCAGACTAGCCTTATAAAAGTAATATTAATAAGTTATGTAACAAATTGTAATGTTGTAATATTCCAGCTTTATCCGTAATAGATTTAATGATCCAAATGTGTTAAGAGTTAAGCTTTTCAAATACATATATATATATGCAATGTAATGTGGTGATCAAAGCCTTGAACATGAATCTTTAAAGCACATAAGGGAATCTGATATCTTGGCTTAATAAAAAAATAGGTGTTTTTCACTTAACTTCAAAAATATGTTTTAGGTGGTTGGCAAAGACGACCTGCAAGGACTCACTGCAGAAGAGAGAGAGAAATTAGAAGAAAAGTTTGTTAGCCATGGTCTAAGTGATGTTCCACTTACCAAGTTGAATAAGGACAAGGCCATCAAAGACCTCATGACAGCAGAAGTTGTCATCACAAGGACCCTGGCAATGGATTCATTCTTTAAAGGGCTCGACTGCATGGGATTAGGAAGAATATTGCGCGAAAACTCAAGCATTTCTAAGGAAGTATTTCCAACCAAAGATGACATTGATATTGATCCAAATACGGTGAAAGGTCGCATGATGACAGGCATTTATGAACAATGTGATTCAAGGTCTGCAGAGCAGAAGCTAGCATGTGAATGGTTCTACAAATTCATAGATGAATCATCCTCCCTGCAAGGGTAAGTACTGGGAAAACCTAGTGAAGTGTATTTCATCACAGCAACAACCAAATATTAGCCACACATTTAATGTGAGCTAGAGGATTCTGTTGGAGCAGTTGCTTTTGAAACGAACGCTAACATTTGTAAGCACGAACATGCTGAGAGTGAAGAGAAGAAGTTGATCCTGTGGAGAGTATCGATTTTCTGGAGATTGGTGGTTATGTCGCTAAAGAGTCAGTAAAGGATGTGGCAATCGGAGTTAACCTTTCTTATGAGCAAAGAGCAGAGTTTATGGATCTTGCCAATGAATTTCAAAGCTTGTTCACAGGAGCCCCAGGCACAACTAGTTTGGCTCAGCATCATATCAAGCTCAATCTGACCAACCAGTTAGATCAAGACCATATCCAGTACCGTATAGCCTGAGAGAATCGTTGAAGAAGGATATTACAGACATGATGAAGATGGGAGTTATAGGAGAATCAAGTTCGCCTTATGCGTCGCCTGTTGTGGTTGTTAAGGAAAAAGACAACACAAACTGTATTT
>BLAZ01001518.1:98873-101373 GCA_014633955.1 Acropora tenuis
AAGACTCCCATGGTCAGCTCTGTCAAGGAAGCTCTCGGTCTTTTGTGATTGGCAGGGTAACGAGGAACTGTGTAAAGCTGTTGCACGTGTTAAAGATGTCTTAGTGGATTCACAACTCCACTCATTGAAACAATTATTGATCAAGAACTTTTTTATTAAGTCTCACAAGACTTAGATTAGAGATTCAAAATACTGTTGTCTGAACCATTGCTGTTTTACTTTCTTATAATTATAGAGAACTGATATATTATATCATAATTGCGCCTTAGTGCTATATCATTGCGTTAGCATTTTTTGGCAGTTGTTGTGCTGCACATTGTAATTATCTGAATAAGAAATTAGACGTTTTTATGCGTGAAATATACCTTTGCAAACCCCTTCTACAACAAGCAATAACAAAATATTATCTACATTACTATACTATACAGCACTATTAATAACTCATTTACATATCCATACCTTTATGCTAAAAGCTCTCGACCACTTTTTTGAATTCCCGAGGTGGTCCCTTATGAGAGCAAAAATTATACAAAGAAAATTATTGTCTTTAAACAGTATTCATGAAATCTCATCAACTGGTAAAGGGTAAAAGGAGGGGCGTTGGTGGGCGTCCATTCTCGTTGGGTGTGATGACCTCCTCACCAGCTACTTTATTGTCCGTTTTACAGCTAATCATGAACAATGTGATAACAGTGTAAGTGTATACTGTTATGGTTGTATGTAAAAAAATACACTGTCAAAATTAATAAGGTTAGACATGAATATATAATTGGGTAATAAGGTTGAATGAAGACAGCAACCATAATGCTGATTCAAATTCAGATTTTACCTTGTGCTCGGGTGCTAATTTCTATCCATTAAGGTTCCTTTTTCAATTTAAGGAATACTACTCAAGAAATGTAGACATCCAAATTTGATATCCCCTGACCATAAAGTAGTTATGTGTAATTCACTGGCAAACCTAAAGAGCATGTATGTCATGAGATAAATAGCAGAGACTTCATTTCCCTGGAGAATTCATAGGATTGCCTTTGGCAATAACCGTTTGGGACCCATCTAGTAAGGGCCTGAATGGTCAAAAACATTAAACCACTATGTGAAGGTGGCAGCGTGACCTTTCACAACTGGAGGCTTAAGGCCACAGCAGCAGAGTGACCCCAGCCTTTAGTTTCACTTTACATTTCTGGGGAAGTAAATAAGACATTTCTGTTTCTTAATAACTTAGTGGTCCACATGCTTTAAAAAGGTAAAAACAATGTTTCTAACTCATGTGAAAAATAATAAAGGCATGTGCAAGTCAGCCAAAAAACAAAATCAAGTGGACCTTGGATATGCTGCATGAAAATACACACCACTTCATTTAATTACTTCATGAAATTACTTTAAAAGTGTTTGTTTGATCAATCTCTAGTCTCCCTAAGTTAAGGACAGTCATAAGTTTTCCCCATAAATATTGACAGATACCCCAATATCTTTTGGCCTTTCTTGTAAAATGTCAAAAAATTTGCCACATCAATTGTGTGATACATAGGTTTTGTGACCAGGCCTTGTTGACTTTCACAATTTGTTCCCTCATTCGCAGTGCCCGTTGACCGTACAGGAGAGCTATGACTTTAAAACTTTAAAAATAAGCCATCCTTTTAATCGGTCATTATACTGAAATTAGTGGATCTGTGCTTTCTTACCTACAGGTCCCTCATGTCTTCAAAATCAACTGGTAGCTATGGTGTAATTGGTTGGATGCAAAAACTTGAAGAAACAGTCCAAAACGAGCTAGTGGAAGTTGTTTCTTTCAAAAGCCTGATTTTAAAAGGGCCACTACAGGTTGGGGGAGATGTTTCTACGCAGTATGAAAATGAATTTTGGACAGGGACAATCTTGTCTCTTCATAGTAAGCATTAATAAAAATTTGAACAGAATCATCTACTTAAATTATTTTGCATCAAGTACACTTCTTTATTCATTAATCAGTCTCTTTGGAAGTTTCCGAATACTGCAAATTGCAATATTTTTTGTCTTTTGTAAGCACACTCTTTTCTCCAGCAGTAATGTTAACTAATTATTAGTTGTATTTATAATGGTAATAGGACTGAGTGGTGTCCAATTCGGTAATCATACAAGTGATAACAAAATCGGACGACTGGGAAGCGGGAGTCCGATTGGTTAATCACGAGTATGATTACAGACCGAATTGGACAACACGACTTCCTGTTACCAATTAATCATAACCATTACAATTTCCGAAAAACAAAGTTTTAATTGGAAAAAGAACTTTTAACAGCAATGCTTAAAATATGATAATTACAATTTCAGAAAAATATACATAGAATAGCTTGAGTTTCACCGGATATAAGCCACAAAGAAAACAGTTGGTTACTTAGTAACTAACAATATATTTAGAAAACGTCAATCAATGAGGCGTAATACAGTCTGCCGAAGGAAAAATCGAGGTGAGGCAAAGCGAAATCGTGTTCAAGTAAAATTGCCCTTGGATAGCTCA
>BLAZ01001518.1:106373-108873 GCA_014633955.1 Acropora tenuis
TGTGCAGAAAGTTGTGACTGTAAGCAGGTAGACTGTAGCAGTTACTGTAATTATCCTAGTACATTACTCAGTCAGAACTGTGTCAGCTGTCAGGAAAAAACTTGTAGAGGATGCATTACATCAGTATCACAAAGAATTTTTGAATACTACAGCTAGTTAAAACTCTTACAAATCTCCAGTTCATGTTGGAACATGTGGCCTCGCTTTTTAACCTGTCAGACATATACAAATCAGTAGAGGTGTGGGATCATCGTCATGCCCAGAAAATTTTGTCAGTTCTTAGCTCTGTGATGAAGACTGGAATTGGAATGATACCCATTATGATCTCAAACAGGAGTTTGATGATGAGTTCATGGATGAATGGGATGAAATCCTTCAAGACGATGAATTGTTTGATATGATTGTGGAAAACATATCATTATCCCAGTTTGATGCATCGATCTCTCTGCTTGAAGAAACGGCGGACAATTCCACAGAATCATGGGACGAAATGCCCTCAGAAATTTTGGAAGCAATTGAAAGGGTATAGAAAAATGTAAACATGAATTTTTTGTGAACTACATTTATGCAAATCAGAGGTCACAAATGTACATTAGAACAGATCTGTATAGGTAGTATTCTTAAAAATACATAATGCAAATAAGGTGAGGTGCTGGAGTAATGTTTCTTAATTTTTATCTTGCCCTTATTCCCATTACAACATTTCGTTTGTGTTTATTTTTCCAACAACTACAGATCACAGACATCAAGATCTTCTTGTCTGTCTCGTTTAAAGTCTAAGAAATGGGCATAATTGCGGGCCTTCAAGTTCGCTGAAGGGTTTGAAGACAGCAACTTTCTTGATCAGTTCATCCAGGTCTTTATTTTCTGATGTTTCAGAGTGGCTTCCAGACTTAGAGAACTGGTTTAAGGTCTTATCAAGCTTTTCCAGCATTAATCTGGTAGAACATTCGGCCTTGCACAACTTTGAAACAGCAGCCTCTGAAATATTTGGGCACAAATTTCTGATACAATGTTTCACAAAATTGTTACTATGTTCAGTCGACTCATCTAAGGGGATGTTACATCCTTTCCTGCCATGATTGTTTACTGATCTATTCCAGACAAAGCGTTCAATATCTCTGGGTGTCAAAAAAAGAGAATACACAAGGAATAATTGGTAGAGGCATTCAAGAGCATACTTGGTGCTATGTGTTCCATCTGCCTTGCTATAAAGCATAAAGTACTTACATTGCCTTATTATTCGAGCCCCATCGCCTTCCTTAATTGCATCAAGGAAATTGAAGAACATATACCCGTCTGTTAATAATGCGCAGTTGTAATCAAATACATCATCTTTTGATTTCATCTCGTCATGATTGGAAGGGGAAGATGGCTTGGTTGGGGAAACCTTGAAGGGTTCATTTTCTTCCTGAACTGGTGGATTGTGGGACACCTCATGGTTTCTTCTTGCTTGGCCATTCTGCTTGAATGAACTTTTGCATCCTGGGAAACTGCATGGGAATCGACCTTCCAGAGTCAAGCCTTGTCTCTCTAGCACATTTCTTTTCTCCTGATCAGAAACGACACTACTAACTTGTTCAACCATGTTACTGTTAAAGACAAAATTGTTGACAACTTTGGCAGACAGCTCATGAAGTACCCGCAGCTTGCATCCTTTACTGAGGGTGGTCATGTTTTCAGGCAGCGAGTATTTTTATGGAATGCTTGACTTATTTTCAAATCCCAATAATACAGACATGGCTGCTCCGATCACGCTTGACTGAAATACAACCCGGAAAAAGTCTCTGTTTGGTCTGTACGAAGACGATACATCACTTGTGACGTTCCTCCGGTTTATTAGGTTTCGAGCTGCGAACATGGTGCAGTTGTCCACAGATGATTTTCCAGAAAAGAATCTTGAGTAGATAAGCTGTCCAAAATGTAAAAAAAATGATAGTGTTAACCTACAAACATTTTACATTGTATATGAAACATTATTACTGGTAAAAACTGCATGGCCTGAAACAAGAGAGAAAAAAAGGGAAATAATGACTATTGTTCAATAATTTTCCAGGAATAGTATTGAACCACACCATTAATTTTATTGTGACAAAATGAGGTTGTAGATAATTTTTTATCTCAGGTACTTTTTTTTTGGTTTGTTTTTGGGTAAAGTACTCTAACAAAATTGAAACAAAGGAAAAATAATAATTACCCACAGCATATAATTACATAAATTTAATGAAGTACCAGAGTACCTATAAAATTGCCCAGTAGTTGAACAAGAGCAGAATACAAGTAGACCAATAAAACTGGATTAAGTTTTGAAATAATATTAATGTTCAAGACTTAATGCAATTCCATCAGTCTACTTGTTTATATCAATTATTTATAGGCTTTTTCTCATGCTAATTTTCAATTGCATACACCTGTATATGAAATGTGGCCTATACATTCTTGTTAGAGGTTGCTGGGTTGCACTTGGCACCCAGTCATTTTATGTGATTTTTAATGACTC
>BLAZ01001519.1:20063-25063 GCA_014633955.1 Acropora tenuis
CGACACATTGAGATCCATCGATTTACATGTGCCTTGTTTCGATTGACATGCTCCCCTTTCCTTCTGGGGGAGTGATCGAACTACATTTGCAAGCTTGGGAGAGCAAGAAACCAGAAACTGTCGCAGCATTACGGAACAGCCTCATTTGTTAATTGGAGGTCAAATTGTTGATCAAGCCAGAGAGCTGAAGAATTCAGCAATAAAGATCTTCAGCGATGCATAAATGGAATTCAAATGTGTCCGAATCGGAAGACAACCACGATGTGAAAGAAAAGAACAATGACTTATCATTTGCCAAGCAACAGTTAGGCTCTCGGCAGAATGAATCCAAAGTACTTGGGTTGCCACTGGACAAGGACACTGATGGTAAACCCATCCATGCCACTAATCTATCGTTCGTTCACAAATAATCGGTTGACCTGAAACTTTGCAACATGATAGGTTAGGAAAATACCCAATCACTGGCCGAGGTTTATGACGCTAGCTTAGATATATAATTTATGCGAATTTTTCGATTGTATGCGTCATGGCGTTGAGTTCAAAGAGAGTGCGAGTTGAGGAAAGTGACTCAGATGACTCGGAAAACTCAATTGATTTAATGGAAGAGACTACAGGAGGTATGGATAGTGGCGAGGAAAGCGAAATTTCGAGATAAGAAAGGATTTGAAATTTTCAGAAGGTCATTACGAGGTCCCACAGATCTGATTATCTGTTCTTCAATTCTCGGCAAAATGTGATTTTTCTCCACTCGATGCTCCTGATTTCTTTCTTATTTGGTAGAGCGATGTTTGTTAGTTAGATCTGGAGCAAAAAACTTCATTCTTTCATTCAGAAATGTTGCTTTTGAACGCTAGAGAAAAGAGACGTGACTTGCTTGAGGGTGACGCCGAAGGTTCATGTTTCACGTGAAGTGGATTCTGTCGCTATGCAACTATCCTCTCGTGATGAGTGATAATTCGCAGTCTTATTGTTTATTGCTTTCGGGCGGAATTTCACTTTCTAGCCGTTTTTTTAGTTGCTGCTAGGGCTCTGTAAATCAATCTGTTGCATTATACCCTTTTTTTTTTAATATTTTCGGTGATGAAGAGTGGGAATTTTCCCTACAATATGAAGGTAACGAAACAGAAGGAGAAGAAACTGCAGGGGAATCTGATCCTCCAGGTATGTATTTTGTAGTCACGAATAAAATCGATGTAGCTCAATTTTTTTGGATCATCCCTACAATGATTTTCAATATTCAAATGCATAATTTTTGTATTTGTTCTTTGCAGTTCCCCAACCTGATCCAGGGCAATCAATATCTACTGCTGCTTCAGGTGAGAATAATTTTATCAATGAACGAACGATTGTTCATCTTGTAGTTGCATGTATATACCCCCTTTTTTGTTCTGTGTGAATCTCAAATGTCCACTGTTGTTTTCTTTATTGTTTTTATTACTATTCTTATGTTAGGTCATATTGAAGGGTTCTATTGGCACAGCATCATTTTATGGTGGTGCTGCGGCTGCCAGACCTCATCCACGTGCTCAACCAGGTGAGTTTCATGTTATTGTTCACCTGATACTTGTTCTATTGGTGTTTGTCATCTCATCCATGATATTGACATGATGTAAAAATAAAGTCTTATTTTTCTTTCAATTTTTTACTCAGGCCCCCCAGCCCCTACTTTTCCTGTTCCCTGCTCGTGGTCGTGGTGGGAAAGGGCAGGCAAGAGGGGGTGGCCGTGGACAAAGGCCTGGAGGAGGACTTGGAGCAGCAGTGAATGTCAACGTTCATGACAGTCTTGATGACCCAGATCCTGGAAATCCTCACCTACCATTCACTCCAAGACGTGCTGCCGGAATCAACTTTGGTCGACCGCTGGTGAGAAACACCATGACCAGGTGGATTTTTTAAATTTGTTTTTCACTGTTAGGTTGAGCATAGTAATTCGTATGCATATGCTCATATAATGGATGGGTCACATAAGTCCTATGCTCATCCCTGATGAGAACAAGAAGATGATTGCCCTCCTCATCTATCTTGGTCTCGACAGGTGGCAGGGTTGGCCTAGTGGTGAGAGCACTCGCCTTCCACCAATGTGGCCCGGGTTTGATTTCTGCATCCGGTGTCGTTTGTTGGTTCCCTACTCTGCTATGAGAGGTTTTCCCCTCTCATCAAAAACCAGCATTTGATTTGACTTGTAAAATAATGATTTGATCTCCTCTAGAATTGTAAAGTGCATTTGATCACATTCATATGCTAATTTGCGCTATAGAAATATTAACATCATCATTATTTGTCAGAGTTGGCCAAAGCGTAGAGTGGTACTGGAGTACTGCAACCCTCTTTCACGGTCTCTGGGCAAGGAGTTTTATGACACGAAATAGACTAAAAGCCCTTATGGCTATGTTACACGTTGTCGATCCTGGTTCCGAAGTTGAGGGGGATAAATTACGTGAGATAAATCCCCTCATAGATTTTTGTTAAAAATAAGTATCAGGAATTTTACCAGCCTAGGCAAAATGTAGCAGTAGACGAGCGAATGGTGAAATCAGGCATTAGGCAATTTAATAAGGATAAGCCCACCCGATGGGGAATCAAACTCTGGGTGCGCTGGCAGACGGCTCAAATGGCTATACCGTTGACTTTGATGTCTACATTGGTAAGGTCGAGGGGCAGAATGTCAGTGCAGAATGTCGCGGGTATGATGTTGTGATGAAGTTGATAGACTCCTATTTTCGTCAGGGTTATCACCTTTATGTTGCTAGCTTTTACACTTCTGTTACCCTTTTCAAGGACCTGTTTGCTCGTGAGATTTTCCGGAAAATCTCAAGAACAGCAAACAGCGGGCCAAAGCAAAGGGTAGGGGAAGTGTAAGATGGGGAAGGGGAGGTCCATGCTTGGCAATACAGTGGTTGGACAATAAAGTAGTTTCAGTTCTAAGTACTATTGACAATGCAAATGTCAGGTTACAGGCTACTCGTAACTGTAGAAATGCACAGGGTAGGTGGAGTACTAAGGAGGTTCCACAACCTGGAATCATTGCCAACTACAACAAGTACATGAACGCTGTAGATAGGTCCGATCAAATCCTAGCCACTCATAATATTCTTAGGAAGTGTGCTAGGTGGTGGAAGACATTGTTCTTCCACTTGATCGACATGACAATTGTAAATAGTTATATTTTATTCCAGGAGCACCGCAGAAATTTTCCGGATGAGCCGGCCTTGCAATGCGTAAAGATTACACTCTCTATCACTTTAGAGCAGAGTTAGTCCGAGATCTCTGTGGTTTGCCAGACTACGACCATCCGCCAGTCTGTAGCCGTTCCAGGCCGGCTCCTCCTCCACCTGATCACGGGACATTTGTGACAAAACACATACCCATGCTAGGTGCAGAAAGGAGAAATTGTGTGGTGTCCTGGAAGAGAGAGAAAAAGCAGTTGAAAGCGCAAACGTATTGTAGTGCTCCACAATGTAATAAATATATGCATGTAGCCAGTGATAAAGCTTGTTTCGGGTTCTTTCATTCTCCAGATTATCCTTATGAGCGTTGATAACTATTGTAATTTTCATTTTTCACTGTGCAATTTTACATATCTGCCTTGTAAGGAGAAAACTCATTTTTTTCAATTGCATAAGTGTATGGAATCTAGAGGGTTATCAGAGTACATTACTTTTATTTATCCATTGTTCTAATTTAGAGATAGAGATAGAGATGGTGGGTTGGAAAGGGTTGGAATAGGCATCTTTCCCATCTTCCTAGACTTATGAAGAAAAAAGAACCAAACAAATACCAAAAAATTCTTTTTTTTTTTGGAATGTTTTACATGTGTGGCTGGATTGTGAAAAATTGTTATTTAGGAGAAAAAAGCATTTTCCAAGGTGCTGGGGGGCACCTTTCACCTACACTTCCCTATCCACCCAAGCTCTGTTGGTGATTTATCATGAATTTTGTTGAAATAATTTGCATGCATTATGTAAATTTTGGGGATTGTGTTTTTTTTGCGACAAATTGAGAGCTCCTTTGAAGACAAACTTTTTTTCTTGAAAGCCTCATCATTGTAGATTACAATGATCCATAATTTGGCATTCTCCTGTAAATATTTTTTGGTATGTTAGTTAAAAAGAAACATGGGGTTAAAATAGGGGTTTTTCATTGGGATGGCAACGGGTTTTAATGAAGAATGAAATAGATGAAGTAAAGCAAAGATGGATCCTACTTGTACAACAACGGGATCGACTTAAGCCTCACTTATGAGCAAACTCAGAAATAACTTGCAAGTCAACCTTTTTGGTCTAATTGAATACCCTAGAAAGTATCCGATCTGCCTGCCCAGAAGTGCCGGAAATACATTGTGAAAGATTCCATGGTGGTGTTGGTGTAACTATGGCGGCCGTTCTACAACGGTACTGGATTCCCAAACTAAGAAGTCTAGTAAAGTCAGTAAGCAAGTGTCATGGATCGTTCCCCCCTCCAATACCAGTTCCACTCCCGGAGGATCGCTCTACAGTTGCGACAGCATTTGAAGTCATTGGGATAGATTTTGCTGGACCAATCAGATACAAGGAAAGGAAGAAAAGAGAAGAAAAGGCCTACTTAGCAGTCTTCACATGTAGCCTGTCGAGAGCGGCACCTCTAGAATTACTACCAAACTTGGTAACTGACACGTATATCCAGTGTTTGAAGCGTCTAATAGCTCAGAGAGGCAGACCACAGGTAATCTACTCTGGCAACGGAGGTACCTTCGTCAAGACTAGCAAATGGCTGCACAAGTTGCGAAAGGACGAACACCGTAAAGGTCTCCTTGATGAGTACCAAATCAAATGGAAATTCAACTTAAGTCGTGCTCCATGGTGGAGCGAACAATTTGAAAGTTTAATCGCAGTGATAAAGATGGCCATGTAAAAAGTGATTGGAGGAGTAGTGCTAACCTGGTACAAACTTAGCAAGGTGTTACTCGATGTAGAAACCCAGATAAATTGACAGTCATTGAGTTATGTGGAAGATGATGTGGA
>BLAZ01001519.1:47563-55063 GCA_014633955.1 Acropora tenuis
TTTTTAGTAATCACCACTGCAAGTGAGTCATCCCTATTACTAAAGAAACAAGTGAACTCTCTGTTTTTTTAGACTCAGAGGTTCTTGTGTCCATATCACAGCAATGTTCTGTCACATTGAGGCAGCAGTGAGAGGTGGCTATACAAATCCTGAGTGCACTTCAAAAGTGTGCAATTGAAATGTGCCTGTTCGAGCAAAGAAAATGAATTTCAAAGCATCCAAATTTAAAAAAGGCATGGAAACTCTACTTTCAAGCATCACTTTCATGCAGTATATTTTATGGTTATTGCTGTGATACTGTTTTGTATGATGATAATCCCTCTCATTTCCATTCTGTGACTGCATACCACACTGCATGAAGCATTTTCAATGGACATTTTGTTTTTCTTTTCCAGTGTCATCAAGACCTGCTGTGTCTAAAAGCCGAAGGCTGTTTACACCATTAAAAGAAAAGGACAGTGACTCCCAAGGGGATAATCACAGGTACATTTTTGATGAACTTAAGGCAATAATTCCAAATGGCTATTTTACTTCTTTGTATGAGAAAGCAAGTAAAACAGATGCACCAATGGAAGCTGCTGCCAATACTAACCTTATAATTCAATTGGCAGCAACATGCCAAACTATGGAAGAGTTTTTATCACAAATGCCTATCCTTACAGATTTACAGGTTCTGCAGGTAGAAACTGAAACACGTGGTCAAGAAACTAATCAAACTTGGGTCAGTCAACGCAGAGCCAGAATCACAGCATTTAACTTCTACTCTGTTTTTACAAGGGTCAATATCATCAAGGCTAACCCTTCTAAAGACCATAATGTAGAGCCCCTATTAAGAAAGCTAATGGGTTGTGAAACTATCCCTGCCCTTAACTATAACTATGGTTAAGAATATGAGCCCATTGCAAAAGAAAACTATGCAGCTTTAGTGAATTGCAACCACAAAGAATTTACAGTCACAGAAAGTGGGCTATTTGTAGACGAAACAAGGAAAGGATTTACTTGTTCATTGCACTTGCTGTGGAGCAGTATTGTCAGAAATAAAATCCCCTCGCTCAATAGCTAATGAAATTCCTTCAGCTGCAAATTTACCATACCTTGTGGAGTGTAACAATGTCACCACACTGAAAAAGGATCATGCATATTATGCACAAATATATGGGCAGCTAGCTTTGTCAAAAAGAAAATACTGCGATTTTTTTGTGTTATTGGAGTATTTTTTCAACAACTTTCTAGCTTCACAACTTGTATCAGGCGAATTATTGTAGTTCTGTAAGTAAAGTAAATGTTCATCAGTTAACGAAATTTGCCATCTGCCCTAGTATGTCAGGTGATAATTTATTTCATCTTCGTTGCAAAGCTTTGGATACAGGTTGCACAATGCTGCACAGATAGTGGCAATGTCAAGATTGGCATTTAATGCTTTAAGATTCTGAAGGTTTTGAGATGGCGAATTGCCTGCTCAACAAAATTCGCAAGTTTCTAATCTCATTTGTTTTAGCCACATCTTCACTACCCCTTTTCCCTGGTGGTATGTGTAGTCAAGCATGCCTAATTAAAAGGTCTTCAGCATTAGTGAACCCCTTATCAGCCATAACTTCATCCCCGTACATTTCTGTGCAATCAAAGATGGGTCTCATTCTTATACTTCCTATTATTGAACTTTTTGGGTAAATGGTGCAAAGCAACATTTTTATATGGATTGTAGATAAGGCAGTTCAACTCTTTAGCCTAGAATCGTACACAGGTATTTATAAGCTTGCTTACAATTGTCTCGGATACCCCAAAACCAAAAGCTAGATCAGCATTTAAAGAACCCAGCCTATGTTTCATTAGTGTCATTACAAGTTCATCTTTCACAGACATTCCCCAACTGGGAGCAGCCTTTTTGGGTGTACATGAAAACTTTCTAGGATTTATGGAAAAATGCTTTTGGGGAGCTTCCCAGTACTTTATTTTTTGGGGGCCTTTTTCGAAAGCAATTTAAACAAGACTTCAAAGGCAGCCTTGCTAGGTACCAAGAGGAAGGTTTTCACTTTTTTGCCAGCATTTAAAACTTTAGCACTAAACGCTGGTGCTTCTTTTTTTTACAAATTTCTTCCTCCATAATGCAGCTTCTCTTCCTCTATTTCCTTGTCTTTCACAGATACAATATTTAGGCATTCCTCTTTCTTACAAAAGTCACCCTCAGATTCCACCCTACCTCTTACAGGGTCATTGTTACAAATATGAGTACATGTACTAATTGTACAAGAGCTACACGTATCACTAGTTTCACTAGCATTATGCACTTCAGTGTTTGCTGCATTGTTCTCCCCCTTTAGAGGAAGTGGAGCTCCCAATGGATTTTGTAGAGTGTGCTTGAAAGAACTCAGAATTACTGCTTTTAAGGCAAATATTCCTCCTAGCAACAGGATGTTTTCCCTCTCTCACTGATGGTTGCTTTCTCGGAACTTTAGTGCTTGAAATGGTCTTGTAACCTAAATTTATCGTTGGATTTAGGTTTTGACTTGTAGGTCGCCCATCTGGAAAATACTTACGACACACTCTTGAATCACTTTTAGGTTGCCAGTTTTTGCCCTTTTTATCTTTTCTGTCGATCAGTTTGATCCACTGTTGTCTTCTTTCACTACTTTGTAAATCAGTTGGAAATGGAAACAACGAAAAAGGAGGAACACAGTCACAAATGCTTCTTCCTTGACTGCACTCATGAACTGGGCAGAGATTGTCCATCCACTTTTTAAGCCTTGCCCCACTGTTGCCACAGCCAACACTGAACAATTCCTGTGACCGGGCATAAAGGTGTTCTGTGCACATTTCAAAGAACAAAGCAACAATTAAAATGGCCTTGACAACAACTTCAACCTAAGCTTATACTAATGTTATAATTATTTGGCTACTGATCGAAAAGAATCTACTTGAGAGCTGCGGCCTTACACTTTCTTTATCCAGCCAGAACGCCGCACAAAGCTTTAGGTAAGTCTGTAATAGTTATGTGTCTATGTATGTGCTTCTGCATGTGCTTTCGTCTTAGTTTTCACTTCAGACATGTTGATCACCTTTGCTTTTATGTTAACAAGGTAAAAAGAACCAAGCTTGGTCACAGATATCAACCGCAATGTTCGCATATTTCTAATAAAACTGTTTTCGCTATTTTTTGAAAACAAATAATAGGTATTTCAATACATGTACACAATGAGGTCAAACTTTTGCAATATGCGGACGACACAACTGTACTTCTTTCTGCTGTTCAATCACTGTCAAAGCTATTTGATTTATAATCGCTTTTTGAAAGGTGCTCTGGTCTGAAACTAAATCAAACAAAATCTGAAATCTTATGGCTTGGTTCTATGCGTAACGGAAGAGACACCATACTTGATCTCGAAATGAGCAGTGAGCCAGTTTATGCGCTTGGGTCACATTTTACATAAGACCTAAAAGTGTCTGAAAAGAAAGAAAATTTTGAAAAAATTAGCATTCTTAAAGCAAACATTGAATATATGGTCCCAAAGAGACCTTTCCATCCTAGGCAAGAAAAATATAATTAGAACATCAGCACGTTAAAAACTTATCGTTATTTGCAACGTCATGAGCACCCCTAAATTCAGTAAAGAAGTAAAGATCACGTTTAATTTCATTTGGAATTAAAAACCCGCCAAAATAAAAAAGACCACCCTTATCAAGGAAAAAAGAGTTGATGGCTTGGATATGAAGGATTTTTCTCTCTTTAAGAAAGCGCTTAAGTTGAACTGGGTGAGACGGTTATGCTCTAATTCGAATGCTCCATGAGAGTACATACCTAAATCGCTGCTAGCCGATGTTGGTGGTACAGAACTATTTAATTGTAATTATGATTATGATCTCCTTGACCTAAACCACCATCTTCCTGCTTTCTATAAACAAATCATTTTTTACTGGCAGGACATTGCAAAGGCCACACCTAAAAATAAAAAAACGAGGTTCTCTTGCAGCCAATTTGGAATAACCGATATTTATCTGTGAATAAGAAAATGTTATTCTTGCCTCATTGGTATCAGGCAGGAATAAAACAAATCTCCGATCTTTTCGACTCCTGTGTAGGCCATTTCCTCCCATTTAAATCGTTTTGCAATAAATTCAATGTAAAATGTAGCTTTCTACAGTATTATAGCATTCCCTCTTCTATTCCCCAAAAGTGGAAGAAGCTATTGCAAGAATGTTCCAAAGTTTCAGCCACACCTCCCTCCTTAATATGTTCACTGTCGTGTAAAGCAATATACAGTATCCTGCTTAACCTTGAAGATCTACCGCCACCAACTTCTGAGAAAAAAACTTTTAGCATCTGGCGTCGAGGAAAGTGACTTGACTAGAATATACCTCCTACCATTCAAAGCCACGAAAGAAATTAAATTGGTGATGTTCCAACACAAAATCATTCACTGTATTTCACCATTCCTGACATGCTTTCCCTGTTTGTCTCCGCCTAGCTTTATGGTTTTCCCTTTACTCCCTTTCCCAGACACGTCATTCTTGGTTCGCTTCGCGGATCTTGGAGGATCGGGACTCGTACTTACAGTTTAGCGAATCTGTCCCTCTTCACTCTCTGGCACAGGGAACCGAGCCCTTCATTGGCCCCCTGACCTCTCCGGAGATGGTTTCCTCACACCCGCGATTAGGTGTTTTGACAAACCTTCACTTCCGTGACCTCGGTCATTTTAAAGCTGGTATGCGCTCAAAGGGCTGAAACTGGCTACCTCATTAATACTGACAAGTCACAGCACGTTCCTTCTACAGTGGTCTGTTTTTTTTTTCTTGCGATTCTCTGCGCCAGGCATTTCTTATTGCCCAAGCTAAGAAGACCAAATTCTCGACCTTTCATGAGAGTATCTTGACATTTTGCGGTCTTAGTCTTAGTCTTTGCAGCAACATTTCACTGGCAAGGTCGTTTCTTTTAGCTAAGGCATTCCTGGTTGCAAGCTTTCTGTCCACAAAGTCTTAAATGCAATAGCCTAGCTTACGCGTTCCTCCAAGGCTGCTGCTAAAGTCCAAGGAAGACTCTCATTTGATGTCGCATGCTAGCGCTTTTCAGACGATAGGTCAGATTGCCTGCCTTGGAGGTCGAAGCAACATTGTATTCTCTCTCTGTTCTGTGATACCTCTAAACACTCGTGGGGTGGAGTTTTTTTTAAGGACGGAATAAGGATCGAGTACAGAGATTATTGGATGGACGTTTCGGATGACATTATCTCTCTCAGGCGAAGGCCTCGGTACACTCACTCTTGGCTTGGCCAAAGAGAATGAAGATGGCGAATCACTTGAAACGGGTCAGAGAGCTTCAGTTGTAAATATCCAACAACACTTGGACAGAATAGTGAAGCCTTATGATAACATGGAGGACAGCAGGGAAGGTGATGACTCTGTTTTGTGGAACTATTCTAGTCTGCTAGAATAAGATCTCGAGACCAAGGCACCAAAGGTGAGCGATGAAATCGCTGATGCAGCAAACAAGCTCTGTTTACACCGAGTTAGTAATGACCAACGTATAGCACTAATAAAATGTCATCTAACTCCAGAAAATATCTAAGTTTGTTTCCCAAAATGCAAAAATAGTATCTGGACTCAGCTACCAAGCGATACAAACTTGCAAACTACACAACAAATACTACTAGCTACCATCAATTGTCAGTTAGAGGTGACAAATAGGTTGGTGAATTCAAATGCTTCGAAGGAATCGATGACGCCTGCCTTGGACTGCTAACTATGAGATGAACCAAAGGCGGTGAGATACACTTAAACCACAGTTCCAGGCAGAATTTAGCAAAGGTTATGCAGTGCTACTAACCTGACTGACGAATTCCTGTTTGGAGGAGACATATCGAAACCAGTGAAAGAAATTATTAATGAGCTCCAGAAGAGCAGGGTGTGCAAAGGCCAGGGCACTCCGAGTACTCGTGAGCGGAATCATTCTGTCCCCTATGCAAGGGGATATCACAGAGACAGAGGCAGAGGCGGAAGGGCTACACTTCCCAGTCTGGTTACCAACAACCTAAGGTTAATAAGAAGACGACTAGGGCACCTAATAATTGCTATGTAAATAATAAGTTATTAATGTTGTCAATGCTCAAAAACCTTTTGTTGCTGCCAGAACAAATGAGCGTTTGTCTGAATGAGTGAAATTAACAACTGACCCGGAAATCCTAAATACTGTTACGCACTGCCACATTGAATTTTCTCAGGATCCATGTTTGTTTAGCATCCATGGTCAGATAAACTATAATTCTGCACAACAAGGTTGATAAGCTTCTTGATTTAGGGGTTGTTAGTCCCTCGAGACACAAGCAAGTCGAATGTTTATCCCCTATTTTAGTTACCCCTAAACGAGATGGGTCCTATAGATTAATTTCAAAAATTGTAATCAAGCTGTCCCATATTGGCATTTCAAAATGGACACCTTAAAATCTGTGGTTAGTATGATTTCCCCTGGGGCCTACAATGCGCTACCTATGGGGTTATCCAGCTCTCCAAGGATATTCACTAAGGTCATGAAACCACCCTTAGCTTATTTAAGACAGAAAAGATGCACAGTTTCAGTGTACATTAATGATTTTTTCATTCAAGGGAATGCTTTCCGGGAGTGTTATTCCTCCTTAGCTGAAGCAGTTCTTCTCATCCTCCAACTTGGATTTCATGTCCATCCTGAGAAGTCTGTGCTTATTCCTCCCAAGTCCTTGACCTTTCTAGGCTTTAATTTAAATTCAGTATCCATGCCAGTGACTTTAGCTCAGGAGAAGAGGCACCAATTGGAACCCCTCTGTACCGAGGCTATGAATGGGGAAGATTTATCAAACTGCTTTGTTGCAGTACAGGTACAGGCGTGACCCTGACGCGGTCGACCAGACAAGGAATGTACCCTTGTAACCAGATGCTGTAGAGGTTACAAAACGACCCCAATGGGGCCTGCGACTAGGATTCAAGGCCATGGGTACTTCAAAAGGGTCGACATGTGGGTGCTTTAAAAAATCAATGGTGGGTGGGTACCATGCCCATAATCGACGACACAACCATTCCATCAACCACCAAACCAGTTTGGGCACCAACATGATGACACTGTTTAGTACTTGAAGTCAACCATGATTTTTATACCCTAACACGTGTCTTTTCTTTTTAATTTTTATTGACCTTTGGACATACACAGCTGTAAATCGATATGGTGGGGACCCCACACCTTGTCTATCCACTAAAAAAAATTACACCCTGAACGTTGAGCATTTTTTTGAGCACACGTTAAAAAGCAACGTCCACAGTTCGGGGACTCGATGCGTTTCGTGAGTCCTACTTTACACAGTTCTCGACAAAAACAATAGAAAACCCTTAAAGCATCTTGTTCTGGACTTCCGATAACACGTAGCTCAAATGACGATCCCACGGTAACCAGATCGGGCAATTCTTCTCGCTGCATCGGACGTACTCCCATCCTCTTTTAGACACTTTTTTCTTCAATGGCACGTGTGTGTGTAAAGGGCA
>BLAZ01001519.1:67563-70063 GCA_014633955.1 Acropora tenuis
CAACCAAGTTGTGGTTGTTGATGTGCCATCATGGCCATCAGGAAATCGCATCTCTTGCCTTCAATTTCTTGTTGTGTCTTCTTTATTTCAATTGCTCTGCCTTCTCCTTTAGGTAGTCAACTACCTCTGACCTGGATCTTCTTGTTTTGTTCTTTAAAGGCAATGATGATGCATCATCTTGCTCGCCATTTACAAGCTTTCCCTTCATTGTTTCTCTAAGGTTCTCCATTGCAGTTTTTCGAATTTCGTAGGCTTTACACTTATCCTGTTCAGTTTTTCTTTTCCCTCTTCTTCGCTTAAGTCTACTTGTTCAATAAGCTCTTCCTGAAGTACCTTGAGTCTGGTCTGCTCCACTTCGATACCACTTCCTATTTCTTCGGTGCTTAACTTTTCCCTATACTTGGACGAGATTACTTCATAGTGATCCCGCGTGGCATGTTTGGACACTGTAAATGTTGGTGTATCATAGCTACACAAAGTATCTGCGACTTGCTGCCGTACTTGAGCTCACTGAACTGTTTTTTTCTTCATAGACTTAAAAATACTTGCTCGAGTTTCACAAGCCAAATATAGATCATAGCTACACAAAGTATCTGCGACTTGCTGCCGTACTTGAGCTCACTGAACTGTTTTTTACTTCATAGACTTAAAAATACTTGCTCGAGTTTCACAAGCCAAATATAGATCATGTTTTTCAGTCCAGTCCATTTCCAAACCTGTACAATATAAACACCTTATTCAATGGTTTAGCATATAGTACGCACGGATAATTTGCGAGTTGCGAGCAATGAGCAAAATGTCCGCTCGTATTATATGCTAAACCATCGAATAAGAGGTTTATTATTCCACTACAAAAAAAATTGTTATTTTGCAATTGGCTTCTATTTTTGTGGTAAGAGTATTGAGAAACACCCTGATTCTGTTTGCGAAAATTATGTTAACAATGAACAAAACGTGCGCGGGTATTATATGTCAATCCATTGAACCAGAGGTTGATTATTCTACTGCCAAAAAAAATTGTGGCTTCCATTTTCTATAGTCAAAATTAAGTTCAAACCCGGGTTCGTCCAGTTCAGCCATAATTGCTCCTTCATTCGCCGGTATTCGCGCTGTTGTAAACCGGTTAAACTAGGACACTACAGTGTATTACGGCCTGGTATTTTGTGCCTTCTCTTCACCTTATATGGTAAAAAAACATACCGGTAATAGTGGAATAATAAATTGAAAATATTTATTTTGAGCCTTGTAAGAAAGTAGCACCGAAAAATGAACAAAAAATTTTCTTAATATCTTACCTAGACGTCTTAAAAGTGGACGTTTTGGAGAGAACGGAAAACATGCCGCTCTGCCAGAGCCAACGACGTCTACTGCTTAAGGTGCCTTATGACCATTGGGCACAGCCAGAATCTGTTCTCAAATGTTGATGCTCTTGTTTGGATTTAATTAAGCATCAAAAGCCAGGAATAATATTTAACATAGTGGCAAAGTTTCAAGGGAAAGTCGAAAAGCCATTTTCATTTCGTATGCATTTTTAGGAGTGCGGCATTGCTGAAAAAGTGTCAGTTTCAATAGGCAAGTTTCGTATTCCCAGCCGTACTGGGGCGAGTGTATCATAGCGAGGCTAATGCGGGTAAAAATTTTTCACGGCAAAGAAACTAATTTAAATTTCCAGCTTTATGTTGTTGACATTTATCAAAACAGTAATTAAAAATATCGAAGTTAATGAAAACAGCCGTAATCTTGCCGATAAGATGGAACCTAATTTCGTCCAAACGAGAGTTCCGGAGTTGAAAAGGCATTAACAAGTGCAAGGAATAAGTGTTGCAAATAAGCGGCGCAAAATAACTTTTGGATTTGTGCGGTAAAGCTCATAACTTTGCCATTGAAATCATCGATGAACAAGTGGATCAGAACGATATTTCTGCGAAGTTGTTAACGGAGAAGGGAAATATTCCCGATCCCTATTCGCTTCATTCGGACTGGACAACAGATTTTTTGCTGTTAACAAATTGCACCTGGGGCTACATGTACGCATATTTAATCCTAAAAGAGGGATATGACCATGAAAGTTTAAAAGCTTACAAGTCATTGAAAGGATATAGATTACACTGGGAGGGACATATGCAAAGCCTTTAAACCAACAAATTGCTTTTTTGTGGGTGCTACCTGATAAAGTTCAGCGTGAAACCGACCAAACTAGAGAGATCTCAGATAGACGATAAGCCAACCTATGATGGTTGCCTACTTATAAAAGAAAGTGGTTCAGTTCGTTCAGCTCATTGTCTCTGTATAGGAGGGTAAGTGTAAGCTTACGTTTAAATGCACAAGGAAGAACAAAAAAGGAAGGACAGGTTGATCATTTTTATCTTATAAACGATTCTCTTCAGCCCAAAATACTGTTTTGTCATGTGATTTCTTTTTTTTTTCTCATAATTCTAGTTCTGGCTGAATATTTGGGAAAAACCTGTTGTACTTTTGTTTTATCAAGACTCGAGTTTGT
>BLAZ01001519.1:91789-94289 GCA_014633955.1 Acropora tenuis
GAAATGCGTTCAACAACCCTGCAGTCACCACGGCGTTCGACTCAATTATCTGCGAAAACGTTCCTTCGAATAAGGACCGCCTTTATTTCCTTCACAAGTATACTGCAGGCAAAGCCAACGAAGTCGTCAAAGGATTTCTTGCAGTTGATTGAGAGCATTCATACACAGAAGCACCCAAACTTTTTGACCAGCGTTTTGGCAACCCGGTCCACGTGGCTCAAGCTTATAATTCACGCCTTCGCAAAGGACTGACATAGCGTTGCGTTACAAGAGTTTTCTGATTTTCTATTCCGTTGCCAAGAAGCTGTGAAGATGATTGAATCGATCAGCGAATTGGATTCAAATGAGAACCTTGTTCGTGTTAGCACCAAACTATCTTCGTACTCCAGGATCAAATGGTGCTGTCACGCATATGAAACCTGCACAAAGTCACGCACAAGCGTATCATTCAGCGAATTCGTTCACTTGGTTAAGGAAGAATCTGACTTGGCAAATGATCCAGTTTTCTCCCAGATGCTCTCAGGAGGGAAAGAGGGAAAATAAGCCAAGGATAAGAATAAGGATCGTGGAGCTGACAGAACTTTGCAAGAGCACACCTCAGGGAAACCTGGTCCAAAGCACACAGTCACCAAGTGTCCACTTTGCCAGAGGGACCACGCACTAGAAAGATGTTGGAGGATAGAATAGAATTTATTAAGGCAAAGGGTCTCTGCATCGGTTTCCTGAAATCAGGATACTTGTCCATAAGCTGTCAGTCTAGACTGTCCTGTGACTAGTGCAACAAGCCAATTCTTGTGGACTCAAGATAGTTCAATATTACACCTATTGCTTTGCTTTGCCACCAAAATATTGCTAGCGATTTTCCTGATTAGTTCACCTTTGCGTCTCACTATTTATATTAAATAATAAGATTTCCTTGATTTTGTTGATTTATCAGTTACTATAGTCCGCATATTTTGTAATGGAATGATCGGAATGTCAGCTGTGTACGCACGCCATTTAGATTTGTTTTGCTTGTATCTGTTTCAGTTTATGACATGATCTTGGATTATTCATCAAATAAATACAATTCAGGAGATTGTCTGTAAAATATATTACAGTTTGGTGGTCGTATCTCAAGCGAGTAAGTCGTCGTAAGCGCTTTGGTATCGACCAGTTACAACCGAAAATCCTATTCCTCGAATACAAAAAAGACAGGGCCACAGAGGAAACTACCAGTGAAAGAAGAATTAACTTAAGTGCTACTTGCAGACCTGTTTGACATCAGTAATGGTGGAGCTTTCCAGGTCATCAACACCTGGGTCAAGTTTCTTGCTTGTGAATTGAAGGCTCTCATATTTTGGCCATCAAAGGAGGCAATTCGAGAAATGTCCCTTAGACATTACCCAAACCTGCATTGCACAATATACTCCAGTGGGATATTTATTGACTGTCAAAGAAATCTTGAAATTCAGGCTCTCTTTTGGTCGGACTATAAAAAACATAACACTGTTAAATTCCTTGTCAGAATTGCACCAAGTGGTATCATCAGTTTCCTTTCAAAAGCATGGGGTGACGGAGCATCGATCTGACCAACACATCACTCGAGAATCTGGGTTCCTTGATCTCCTAGAACCTCCAGCCTTAGTAATGGCAGACAGGGGCTTTACAATAAAAGAAGATCTCACAGTGAGAGGGTCTACATTGGAAATCCCGCCACCAAGTTCAGGGCTTCTAAAGATAAAGTTATTGTAACCAAAAAAAATTGCCAATGCCCCGATACAAGTGGAAAGAGCTATTGGCCAAATGCGAGTTTTTTCAATTTTGAACAAAGCTCTACCAATTACACTTGTCCCTCTTATAGATGACATTCTTGTAGTTTGCGCAGGTCTTTCTAATTTGCTACCCCCACTACTGCAATAGACTTTTATGGTTCTTTCAATATAAATACTATACTATTACTATCTTACTTTGAAAAATTGTACTGTCAAACTGACATTTCATCATTTCCAAACTTTGTGACTCCATTTCTTCCAAACACAATTCAATCCGAAACCTTTTTGGAACAGACTGCAAAGCATTGAGTCAGCCAATAGAGCTACAGTGCACTGAAGTTAAAAATTTTGTCTTTTGAGATATATGTTAGTAAAAATGTCAATGGGGAAAAATAACATATTCATTTTAAAACATGATAACATGTAACCTTTAAATTTGAGATAAAAAAGGATAAAATGTGTCTCGCGAATCACTGCTGAGTTCAGTAACAGACTTTTTCATGTTATCCTTACTTTAGCTACCAGAAGTGTTACTATGAACTAACGCTGGAGCAACGTGGTTAATAAAAAAATATTAAGCTGCACGTAGAATTTGTAGCCACCTCTGATGATCAAACATGATCTCTAAGAGAATACCATGACGTGTATAAGCCATAAAGTCACATCATCTTCTCCCAGTAACACCCATTAAAGGTTGTACCTGGCTATAATATAGATGGCTGCGTGCTAAATTAACTTCGCCATTC
>BLAZ01001521.1:9576-17076 GCA_014633955.1 Acropora tenuis
TTCAGGCTTCTATGCGCAATTGCTTAAATTGCGTTTATAACTGCAATGATCATAGCTTACTTCATTTCAAAATTCGCAGTTCATTATATGAAACATTTCATATATCACCTCACATAAAATATATGACAACACATCGTCAATTTGGAGTCCGCAGTATCCAGGGATCCCCTAAGCAAAAGCCACTGTAAATATAATTCAACAAAGATACAACTAAGTTGCCACTTTACGGTACTTTGCTTGAAATTTCTCTAAGAATGACCACATTTACTATTCTACGGCACATAGGCCACGTGATACTTACCTCAGATACTTCACAGACATTCTGGATATGTTACAGTGCCCCTTACAACAAGTTGTTGGTTTGATGACCTTAATGAATTTTTGAAACACTGTTGAGAAAAAAATGCATGTGTTCCTTTAAAATGTGATCTTTCTATAAGAAAAAAACAAAACAAAACAATATATTCATAAAAAAGATATCAATTCGACAAGCATTGTGACACCATCACTTTCCTTGGGGTTCTAGCTGTAATGATAACAATATTGTAAAATAATTGAAATGCAGCATTTCTCTCAAGTCTTAATTGCTTCTAATAAAAGAAAATGAAAATGCATTTTTCGTAGCATGTATTGAATTTGTACATACTTCACAAAGTAAACCGGCGTGTCAAATTGATTCTTCAGGTCCGTTGTCAGCGGGATGGGGAAGGGGAGTTGATTGAGATCTTAAAAGAGAGTGGTCAGATTTGCAGATTTGAGTTCATTAAAAGAAACGGTAGTGGGTATACATTGTGTTCAAACTGTATGAAAAAAACACCTTCCCTAAATTACAATGAAACCAAAATTGCAAATTCAGAGCGAAGGCGTGAAGGCTACACGAACTGCCGCCATGCGAAATACCCCGACACGAGATCCTCGATCTTCAGACGATCTTTAGTGAAACAATCGTTTAGCAATGAACATTCGTCCCTCGGTACCAGTCTCCTTGTGTGCCCGGCTGTTCACAAAATTCGTGTCACACACTACACGACATTCCGTGCTTAATCGTACATGAATTAAGATTTAGTAAAGCGTAAATACATTAGGCCATCTCAAAATGGCAGGCAAGTTATCATAAATCCACGCTCAGGAATTCTCTGGACATTAGGTGTGCAACAGGACATCATGAGCTGTGCAACAGGTCATTAGGTGTGTAACAGGACATTGGATGTGCAACAGGACATTAGGTGCTTAATAGGATATTCGGTGTGCAATAAGACATTGGTTGTGCAACAGGACATAGGGGGTGCAACAGGACATTGGGTGTGCAACAACAAATGATGAGAAGCAATCATGTCATATAAATGACTCAAAATTACATAAGGAGATTTCATAATAGACAATGCACACCCAATATCGTTTTTGATAGGAAAACAACTTCATAGCGGTTGTCCCGTTTTCTTTAACCTGGTTTAAACCTGATTTGAAGTCGGGCCAAGTTGTCAGTCGGTCTATTTTTCGTTGGATGCTGTTATTTAAAGTGTTCTCAGTGCACAACAACGTTAGGTAGGTGTCTTTTATTGTTGTTATACCAGGTGACCTAGAAAGTAAGGACAAAGATTAAAGTTAATTAAATTGCTTTCTTTAGTGAAAATTTCCCTGTTTCCTCCTCCCTCAACTTGGAATTTTGAAAGTTAAAAGATAATTGAATGTTGATGCTTATTCAATTGATGTTTTTAACTCAAACGTTGATTTTTTCCCTTATATTTTATAGTAATTGTATTTATTCGTACGAAGGGGTTGTCATTAGTCTAAGAGAAGGCAAATGCAATATTCATGCGACAATTGGGTCAAAATTCATACACGCTATTTTTTTATCTATTCTACAAGTTTTCAATCCTTCGAGTACTCTGCAGCTTGTGTAATAACGTGTCAGACCCAACTGTTAGTGTCACTAATTTGATATATGTAAATAATACCCTTCTATGAACCATATTATGCAAATTTTTCCCTGTACCACGTATGGGGTGCAACTTCATAACAGAGTAACCACATTAGCTGTAACAACTTTTTTTCCTTTTTTTTATTTTTTACATCTCATTGTAATCCATATGCGCAGGAAATTTCACCTGAAATCAGAAAACAGGTGTTGTTGTTAAACAAGACAGGATAAACTGGGAAATTAGAGCGTGCAAACTCAGGCTGTGATGCAACAGACGTGCGTTGTCTTTGAACAAACGTGCGTTGTCTTTGAAGCTCAATTAATACAGGAAATATTTCATTGGTCATCAATTATTATTCTGCGCTAGCTCTAATTCAACACTAATTGCATGAAAATTATCTCTTATAAAAGCTTGTTTTATTAGTTGTCAAGAAACGAATTGTCATAATACTCAAACAGGAAATTTAGAATTGAATCCTGGTTTATGAATTTGAGTCTAAGACTCAAACGGAGAAAGCTTTACCCTGCAGTTGTAACTGTCCGGTTTTCCTCCCTTTGGTTTGAAATTGCGCTCAAGTTTGGTCAAGTCTGTACAGCCTGTTTCAGAATCTGAACTCATTTAAGGCAGGACAACTTAAAAGGTAGATCACTTTTAATATATTTTGACCAAAATCTATAAACTTTACAAAAAAAAAAAAAAAGTTCATTTGTCTAGCTTATAAATTTGAATCGAAGACCCATTTAAAGGGAGCGTCGCCTTGCAGTTGAGACACCCCATTTTTCGTCGTTCGTTGGGCAGATTTTCAAATTCTGTTGTTGCACGACAACTAAAGACACTTGACTGGTAATTCTTTTTTGACCAAAATCTAAAAACTTACAAAAATGTAGGTTTCGTAAAACATTCTTCAAGTTGGTGATCTTTTTCCTGTTTTATCCTAAAGTCAATAGAGCTGTTTTTTATACTGGAAATACGGGCGACCTGTCGACTCTAATTTGCTTGAAATTTCTCTCAAAGTTGGTGAACGTGTCCCTGTTTTGACGTAAGGTTCGTAGAATTGCTTTTCGTAATCGGAAATACTAACCATCTCTCTACAGGCGAAAACATGGTTAAGATAGTCGGACGTACACTACTTTTTTTTATTTTCAGAAAGCCTTAAATATCTGAATATAGTCAAGTTCAAAGCCCTTAAGTTTGTAATAGTGTAAAACTGAAATCATCTTAGTTTGAAAATATCTTAGTTTTATCTTGGATTCTATTTATAATAGGCCGACCATTGCAAAACAAGGCAGGATAAAATCCAAATATAATATTCCCAAAACAATCTGTTGAAAATGCAAAAAATGTCCTTGAGTTGTCTCTCAAAGATGATCTACATAATAGCTACACTATAGGTGGTGTTGTAATGTGGAAATGTTGCTTTAAGGCTAAAAACTTCTGAACTTCTGAACTATAAAAACCCCTTTCAATTAATCTGACATGCACTGATGCGTAATTTGGCGCTCGATGTCGCTTCATGCAAACTTTACAATTGAGAGCTCAAGTTTAAATTAATCTATCTCATGTCCCTTTCCAGCGTCGTTCACCAATGACGCAACTGCACCGGTATTATACAAAATACACTTTTACTTCGCTTCAACAGCACTCCCTTTGACCAAGTAGACTTGAATAATATTTTTAATATGGATATTTTGTTACGAAAAATTGTTGCGTGACTCACGTGAAGATTCGCGAATATGCTAATTTCGTCTTGAATCGTCTAGCATATTTAATTAGTGCTGTAGCATCGTGGTTCAATAATTCTATTTTAAGCCGTTTGCTTATGTTGCGACAAATAGTTTCTTAGTGCAATATTACTTTATTTAGTATGACCGGAAAGTTCTAGAACCTTTTGTCGCAAAGTATATAAGCGAATCGCTGTAGTATATAGGTGGTTTTTATTCCAGGAGTGTTAAGAGACTAATTTCGTGACTCAGTAGTATTTATTCAGGTATAGTTACAAGCCTAGCGTGTGTGTGCTTGCTGTGAAGTCTTGTGTGGAATTATTGCGTTCGTGTAGAATAAATATCCTTGTTGTTGTTTCCAACATCCCTGTGTTCTGATTAGACTACAAACTACCTACCACTAAAAATCATTCAAACTTGTAACATATTTTAACGAATAAAATTACTTACCTGTAAATTCTGTACAACGTTAGTACATTTTATGCATTATACCATAACGTCTTAATCGCCATTTATAATTGTTTTATTTTTCATTCATGTATTTTATTTTTATTTATTTATTCATTTTTTGGGTGATGACCCATTATGGTTCTCAGGAACAAAACAACCTCACATTTGATCAATGCTTTTAAGAAATGTACAAAACAGCCAGATAAACAGGATAAAGATTCTAGTTCTAAAGGAAAAAAAAAAGATTTCCCACTCTTTCTTCTCTATCAAACTTATTGGGTCAAATTCAATTTATGCCAGACCACCTCTCACCGAGATACTAAACTAACTGAACCAACCTATAGGAGAAAATGCTGCCTTTGTAATGATGTCTGCAATTTGTTAGAAAACAATGGTGAGTTTAGCAATGAGGGAGCACCCGGTTACCATTGTCTATAAACTCTCCAACTCGCTGTTCACTGAAAGTGCTAGTCTTTTCTTCGTCGGCCTCGCTGGATGTTTGTTTGAAGGGCTTCTGAGGGAGTGGAAAATACATCAGAGTGATACTATTCTAAGGATGATGAAACCTAGGATAAAGATAAAAAGCAAATAAACTCATAACGAAAACAATGAAACAATTTAAATTGAATCTGAAAGCGTTCACCCTAGAACGATTCAATTGCATGAGTACAACTTTAGGGCATAGTGTTACCCTAAGACATACGTTTTTTTTTAAAGTAGAATATAAATAGGTTATGATCGCTTCAATATATATTTAATGATAGTTTTATTGATGTTTTTCTTAGTTTCCATTGTGTGAAATAATTTAGAGTCTACTGTGATACCAGCAACATATAGATGTTAATCATCACTATTATTCTCCAGTTCAGCCTGTATTTGATCAATGGTGACATCTTAAGAATTCAGGACCACGCAGGGCCAACATATAAAACCCTTAACTATGGTATAAAAAAGGTAAACAAAGTTTACTATGGTAAAACGCATAAGCTGACTTTTACATTTCCCAGACGTTTCCAGTGCTACTCAAATGTCGAGTTGATGACAGACAGGAATTTTTCGAGTTCCGTCGCGTGAGTCTTAACACAACAACTTAACAGATTTCGTGACTGCGCCATGGATCGTGAAGGTGTTGTAGCTTCGATTGTGGCTCTTTTGTTTCTTATCGTTGCAATCCGTAAAGCTCAGAGATTTAGATTTCTGGCTCTTTATCTTGTTTTTGAAAGGAGGCAATGCGATCTCACCAATGCTCTTCTCACGACCAGAATTAAGAGATTACAAAAGCGAAGAAGAAGGAGAGGAGCTTTAGCAAGACGGAGGAGAGTGACTTGGGTATATCCGAGACCGCAAGGATGGTTTGAAGAAATGTATGAAAATCCCGTCATGTTTTCGTTATGGAAAAATGACTTAAGAGTTTCTAAGGAGACTTTCGATTACATTTGTCAACTGGTCGGGCCATACCTTTCAAGGCAAAACACGCGTTTTAGAAAAGCTATTCCTGTGAACAAACGCATCGGTATTGCTATGTGGAGACTGGGAACTGGAAACTCGTACAGAACCACTGGAATGACGTTTGGACAAGGAAAATCTACCGTAATCAAAATATGCGAGGATTTCATGGAAACATTAATTCGTCACAAGAATGAATTTATAAAATTCCCAGAATATACCAGAGATGTTGAACGTGCTACAAGAAAAATGGAAGATATCGCTGGCTTTCCAAATACAGTTGGAGCAATAGACGGATCCCATATTACAATTAAAGCACCTCACATTAACCATGAGGACTACTTTAACAGGAAGCAAAACTACTCCATTAATCTTCAAGGTGTTGTGGATGCTGACGGAAAGTTCATTGATGTTAGCACAGGATGGCCTGGGAGTATTCATGACACACGAGTTTTGCGACTTAGCACACTGCACAGGAGAGCTGAAAATGATGTCATTCTAACTGAACCTGTAAAACATATCAATGGTGTATATGTGCGACCCCTACTGATTGGCGACTCTGCTTATCCTCAGCTGCCTTGGCTTGTTGGTCCTTATCCTCATTCTAGAAACCTAACACGTGACCAATGCAAGTTTAATAAGATCTTAAACAAGACAAGAGTAATCGTCGAAAGAGCATTTGGCAAACTGAAATGTCGATGGCGCTGTTTGCTCAAACCATTAGAAGAAAACACTCCTAAAGTTCCATTGACGATACTTACATGCTGCATTTTGCACAACATTTGCATTTTGCGCGGCGATGAGCTAGGTGATAGCGATTATTCAAGCGATGACGACGATGATGAAGACGATGATAATCCACCTGCTGACTTTGGGCAGGGGCGAATCATTCGGCAGGCAATTACTGCTTTTCTTGCTTCTTGAATATGTATTTATGTGGCAAATAAAAGATAAACTATAGATTTTACGGTTTTTATGTTGTTACCGTGCTGGCCAATTAAGAAAAAAAAAGCACTCTCAACTTTTAGCTTTTTTAACGCTTTATATCTATTACTATTTCTTCATGGAGTAAAGATATTCCTAAATTATAAAGCAGACTTCATCTTAAAGTCAACTGTAAAAGTAACAGTCGTGAGAAACTTATCAAAAGCAAAATTCAAAGCTTGAGTATAAATAGCTTGGCAAAATTGAAAAATTGGAACCGAACCGATCACCAAAAAAGGAAAAAAAGAACCTTTTACAGGATTTTTAGATTTACTTTTTCAAGATTTCACCAAGTTCCCGGATTGCACCAAGAACTAACTCTTGGATGCGGTTATCTGACTCCCTCAGATAATCAAATCACTGTTTTTTTTCTTCCTCGTTCTTCTTCAAGGTCTCAGTTTGCGCTTTAATAAGCTTTCCAAACCCATCATCTTCTCCTTGCTCTTCCTCTAATTTCGGTCTCTTCTGGCTTTTTCGTGACTGTTTGGATTTGCGTTGGTTTTTGGAATTTGTCTCTCCGCCGCCCTTTTTCTTATAAACTAGGCTTTCTGACTTTCCTAACTCCTCGTCAGTTTTGTTATCCTTCTCTTCATCTGGCCTACTCCGCTTGCCTTTTCGCTGCTGTGTACCCTTTCCCTGTCTCATTACATTCTTGGACCTAGACATGGCAGATAAAAGGCTTGCCGATTCCTCGTCAAGGTCGGACTCATCGCTACTTTCGTCTAGTTCGGCCGATGGAACAGTAGCGCTACTTTCTGAGGCACAGATGGAGGAATTTGGACTGGGAACAGGAGTGGATGTGACTGGCTGTGAAGTTCCCGCCTCTAGCACATACTTCGGGTTCACGGAATCCCTTGTTCCCCAAATTTGATCCAGATCGTCAAATTGAGGGAAAGACTTGATTTCCTCACTGCCCTCTCCAGTCCTTTTGCTTTTGTCCTTCACAGCCTTGTATTTCTTGTTGAGGTTGTTGATCT
>BLAZ01001526.1:7622-10122 GCA_014633955.1 Acropora tenuis
GCCCCCCCCCCCCCCTTCGGATGTGTAAAAATTTTTGGAGCCCCCCCCTGTTATATTCAATGAACTTTCCCTAATACTGCAATAGGAAAAGTGTCTGTAAAATAGACATTATGCTATTCCAGTTTAATGCCTGTTGATCAACTTGTCTTGCCTCTTCACTCTTGTCATGCAATAAAATACTATCTACATTGAATAGCAATTTCCACTTGTTCTTAAGCTGTTGTTTCTCTTTAATTAGTAACATGGCTTCATCTACTAAGTTTTCTTGATGATCTGCCAAACTTTGGTGGTTAAGGAAATTGACCCTTTCTTGTTCAAGTTCTAACGTCCACTCATACATGTCATCTGTGACATGGACTAACCTGCCTTTGTCATATTTACGTGCCAATGTCACATTCAAAGTATCTTGGTACTTTGACTCCTGCTGAGCAACAACGTTTGTCCAAACCAGCTGATCTAAAAGTTCTTTCTTGAGGTAAGCTACTTTAGCACTTTTCCTGACATTACCATCAGAGGAATAAATATTTGTTCCGAAGTAGTCTCTACATTTTTTTCCTTCTTTGGAAATTGCCCACGCACCACAGTATCGCACTTTACCTTTAGCATCCTCAGCCATATCTTTGACAGAAGTAGAGTTACAAGTAGTCGTGCTGGGAGAATTAGTTTGAGGCTGTTCGCTGACAATAACTTTCAAAATAGTAGAGTTCAAAGCAAACATTAGTTCAGACAATGCATGATAATGATGTTCCTCAATCAAAGAGAGGGGAACTTCAATGACCTTAGCAAATTCCTTCCCTAATTCATTTGAGACAAGGAGGCAATGCAAATCTGCAAAATGGCATGTGAAGTCTTTTCTCTTTAATTTTCGCACAGTGTTTTCTGAAATTTGCTTCTTGATTTGTGCAGAAATCCTGTTCCACTGAACACCAAGGAATGTCTTGGTTTAGGTTTTATCAAGTAATCAAAATGTCAGCTACATTCTTTACCAGCTGATCATTACATGTACCTGGCTCAGGCTTATCCACTTCTCCTTCTTTGTTTTTTAATGATGATATAAAGGTATGAACGTCAAAATCATCCGGAATGTGATTGAACCCTTCTTCTGTTGAGAGTCTTCTCAACAAGTCTTCTGAAAAATATGTTGTTTCAACCTCATCAACTACCTCCAGGTCTTCTTCAGGTAAATCATCATCAAAATCAGTGAGTAAAACTGGATCCACTAATGCAATGGAGTAATTTGAACATGGCATCTTTGTGTGACAACAATATTATTCATATCTGCATCTGGTTGGACACTTTGAATGTTTTCAAAGAAATGCAAGACTTCCTTGGGAGGTGGAATCAGCTTTCTTCTATCAAACCCAGTTATGCGCATTCGTTCTTTGCTCCTGACCCTGGACAGTGCAACATACAGGTGTCCTGGAGCAAATTCCTTTCCACAATGAACTTCAACAGCATCCATGGTTTGTCCTTGAGATTTATGGACTGTCATTGCCCAAGCTAGTTTCAGTGGAAGTTGGGCTCTTGTCCCCACAACTCTGGCTGGATCATCTTTGGCGTAAACGGGCCAAGTTACCCGATGCACAACAATGGTCTCAACTGAAGTGGCAACCACTGGAAGTCCATTTAAAAATGAGACAACCTCACCTTGAACACCATTCTTTATGTGGTGACTGATGTTGTAGATGAACATAACTTTTGCTCCAACTTTTAAGACCAATTTTTCACTAGCAATTAATTGTCTATTGAGAAGACGCTTTTCTCCAACATCGTTGGCCTGAAAAACCACTTCCTGTCCAGGCAGGCCATCTAAAATACACATGTTGGCATAATCTACATCCTCATTGAGAGGATAGAGCTGAGGTACATGAGTAAGATCAAAGTCCAATGGATTTAGTGGTCTACTGAGGCTTCTTATCAATTCCAATGACTGATTCACTACACTGTCCTTGAGAAATTTCCTTAAGAAGTTTGACAATATCCTGGTCATCTTTTGCACGAAAACTTTCTTCAAAGATGATTTGAGGTGGAAAAGTTGCAGCCCATAGTTCACTTTGAAAAGAATACTCCCCATCATCAATTGCACTTGGCACTGGAGACAACTGTAAAAAGTCTCCAAATGCAACAATTTGTAGACCTCCAAAAGCAAAGTCTGAATTACGAATGTTTTGCGCAAAATAGTACAGCAATTCAAATGTTCTCTTGCTAAGCATAGAAATCTCATCCACAAATATTAGATCAGTGTTCCACCACCTCTCCACACAAGTTTCGTTAAGCAAAGCATTTCGCAGCAAATGCTCTTTTGTCCCACGACACTGCCCAATCCCAGCGAAGGAATGAACTGTTTCTGCTGGTATGTGTCCATACAAAGTGCAGGCAATACCTGTAGTGCATGTGCAGGTAAGGTTTCTCGGTGTTCTGTTTAGGACATTTAATATATGCTTTGCAACAAAGGTTTTCCCAGAACCAGCGATTCCTCCAAAATATACATTATGGCCTT
>BLAZ01001526.1:89271-91771 GCA_014633955.1 Acropora tenuis
ACTCCTGCGGGCAAGGCGATTTCACGATGGAACTACAATTGGTTACTCTCGTTTGTCCATTAAACTAGCTGCTTACTATTTGACAAAACTGGCCGGCCGGATCTGCCAGTTCCAAAATGTAACATGCCAGTTCTCTTAGTATTTCTGACAATTGGTAAGTGTCTTACGTTATTCAGTAAGAATTTCGACGATCGGTCACAATCTAAAATAAGTGCCACCTCATTCCACAGAATTTCTTAATAGCTCAATAATGGATATGGATCACATCAAATTCAACACTGAGAGTTGTTCTTTTTGCTTTGAATCACAGCTCCATTAACTGCCTGCTCTAGAAAACCGTGCTTAAACGGAGGAATTTGTTCTGAGAATGGCGACAAAACCAAATACATTTGCAACTGCTCTGCTGGGTTTAAGGGAGAAAAGTGCCAAGGTTAGAAATCTTAGCCGAGCCGATAAACCTGGTTCACACTAGGGTCATTGCCGTAATCGCAATCGTATTGGAGGAACGTTCAAATCTAGTCACGTGTGAAGTTAAAATCCTAATCGTAAGCACTCTCGTAAGCATGGTCGTAAGCGTCGCAATCGGAATCACAAGGATGAGAAAGTTCCCTTTTTGCTACGATTTCGTCGCTTATGATCTGGTATAACCTTGACCGTTTCAACGTAATCGTAAACGGAGTAGCAGCGAGAAGTGGAAAAACGAGCGGACCAATCACAGCATTCTTGTTTCCAGTATAACATCTTCGAGAAATGGGAAGATTTTCAAAAGTAACCAAAAAAAAATTTATATATATATATGTGGACGTACAGTCTACCTTGGCATAGAGTGCTCAATGCTGTGGTAGCAGAGCTAAGTATAAAAAAACTTCCACAGTTAACCAACTTATCAAACAAAATGCGAATATATGCAATTTGAAGCCAATCTGGGCTAATATAATTACAGCGGTTAAGAGTCAACCAGCAACGCAGTTCATAGATACGATAATAATTACTATAGAGTTGTCACATTCGTTATTCTCACAATTGATCTCGCTATTTTCACACAGTTCCACACTACTTTGGTATCGCATGTTTCAAACACAACACTGGCCAAGGGATTCGTATGTTACAGGATCTAAGGAAGGACTTCGACCCAAATAACACAGAGCCCACCATCATCAAGTGTGCTGACCTTTCCAATGAACGTGGATACCGATTCTTTGCTTTAGGATCTAATGGAATATGTTACTCTGGACCATTGGCTGAGGGGTACTACTATAAATTAGGAGCAACGCAAAAACGACACTGTGTTAACGGTGTTGGACGCATAGGGAAGGCGTATGCTTACTCCTTTGGTGAGTTATTTTCATTTCATATCAATTCCGTTTTGTTCTAAGGTGGTGCTTTCGGATTATACTCAAGTCTCGCTTGAATCTTGAAAATCCTATATGATTGGCCAGGGTAGTAAACAAGTTATTCATATTTTCGCTTTAAATTTTTCGAGTCAAAGTATCCCTCGTTATATTACGATACTTTCACTAAACAGATTCGTTTCATGTCTGTTGGCTACGAGAAATGTTCCCAAAAAGGAGTACGCATGACGACTTTAGAAAGTTGATTTTGTCACTAAAAGGGTGGTAAATCAAATCGATTTGCAGTCCGACTTCACGATCGTGATAAATATGGTAAGATACAATGAGGATTGTCATGTTTAGAAGTTACGCTTAAGGGAACGACCGCAAGAAACAAAACAGGTGCGGACCTTGGATGCTGAGAAATCTCCTTACAAATGTAACACCCCTTCATTTTTCTCGCTTAAAAAAAAGAGAGAGTAAAAAAAGAAAGACGTTGTAAGGTAATTAGTATCTTCCCTAGCTCTCTCGGTTGCGCGCCTGCAAAATGCTATGATGTCAATATTAGGAATATTTGTCAACTGATAACATACCAAGAAAGTAAGGATTACACTTCTGCTTTCTTCTCTATCAGAACCGATTCCAAGGTACAAACGACTTGGATGTTACGTTGCCCTGAAGAAAAGGAACAAAGCCTTTAACCTGAGGTACATGAGCTTTACAGGCCAGATCATCGACAACAAAACTACTGTAGAGCGCTGCCTGCGGGTAGCCGTTGCCAAAGGGTTCACTTACTTCTCGGTGAGAAACTTGGCAGTGTGTTGGTCTGATCAAAAGGCAGAGGAAAATTACGACAAATTTGGACCTTCTCAATACTGTCACAACGGCGTTGGAGATAAACAAAGAGGGTCTATGATGGTGTACAAGATCACTGGTAAGAAAGTTAACTTTTACGCCCATTTGCTGCTTGCAGTAAATAGCCTCTGCGCATTGTCATCACCTTAGGCGAGAGTTCGTAAACACAATAGGCCTCCAAAGCGTTCAAATTTTTATAATAAAGATCTTCGCTTCGGCGAGAAACGACCGTTGACCACGGGAACAACAATTAGAAGAATTGAACTTTATGAACTGGACACAGAATTCACATAAGGACAAGGACAGTTCGTTTG
>BLAZ01001526.1:433329-436816 GCA_014633955.1 Acropora tenuis
GCAAACCCCGTCTTACATTTTAAATTAATGAAACCATCAAACGAAAACTACAAGGATATTCTTTTTGCGTTTATCAGATGACTAAAGGTTCAACTCTGAGATAAAACCGTTGTCGCTTATAATGAAGTTCACGAGTATTTTTGCATCCATTAAGGCTTTACTCAAACTGTGCTCTTGATTTTTAAAGAAAAACCAGTCCACTCGTGAAAGTGCAAGGATTTCAGTCCGTCAGTGGTGTGGTAATGGGATGAATTTCTAATTGCATTGGAGTATTACAATTTTTACGGTAATTCAATTATACTTTCAACGCTCTAAGAAGTCAAAGGTAATGACAACAAAGTTAGTTATGGCGGACTTATCTTATAAGAAGTCTCGTGACAGTTTAATAAGAATCGCGTCCTCCTGTCCTTCCTTGCCAATCCCACTAAGGGGGTACGGTAGATGGAAATAGGAACAAATCAGCCTACTAGAGAAAGGTAAAGATCATTTTGAACTTAATGCTCTGTTCTCAAGAAAGCAAATGTTAAAATTTAAAAAGGCAACAACTTCGCCTTTATCATACGGTGAGGAAACAAACAACTTAGCAGCATAAATGTGTGAGATGTGAACGGTAAATAACAAAAAGTTACCTCCCAAGAGTATTGACCTCTGTTACCTTCTAGAAGGTTTAAAAGACACCGATGAAGCGATTAAAATGACATTGCTTGGACATTTGACAACCAATAAAAGCCACACGTCACGAAGCAGGAAGTGACGAAAATAAATGAACTTGGACTTGTTTGTCCTTCAACAAAAATTAATGGAAAATATTTTCTGATGTCTATAAGATCGCCGTGTTTTAATAACAGAGTAAAAGAAAACATTCGATCGGTTTTGTTCTCGTTTCAACACAGAAAATGACCGCCCTGATGATTTGTTATAAACCCAAGGACACGCTGAATTTACTTCAGTGGAAAGGAGCAAGGAAAGTGCATCGACACACACACACACAAAACGAGTGACCGAGCGGGATGAAAAGTGGAAAAAACATGAACCATAGGCGAAAAAAAAAAAATAAACCTTGTGAAAAAAGAAAAACAGTTAACGGTGTATTTACACGAGGAAGACAATCAAACAAAAAAAAGACAGTCTCTTCCGCTTTCAACACAAACTAGACACTACAATTTGATTTGTCTTCGTGGGTGGCAGCTACCTGTCAAAGGGTGCATACCACACATAATTTACTTTCCTATAAACATTGCATAAAAAAATGATTTAGACCACCCCTCCCTCCAGTAAAAAATAGCAGGTAACATTAGTTTCACGTGACGGCGACGCCACTGAACGAAACTACTTCGGAGACATTGCAAACTCGTAACCAGGGTCTCTCTTCTTCCCTTCCCGGGTTTGCTTTCATAAGTTAAACATCGACAAAATCGAAAAACGACATCCTCTTCCACCTCGTTCCCATGGCCTCTCTTCCTCCTTTTCCTTGCCCCAGGAGAAGGGAAGAAGAGAAACACTGGGAAGAAGCAGAACTCCAACTGGGAGGATTAGTTTTGCATACAGTGATTTTGAAGTGTGGGGGAGGGAGGTGTGGTGGGGACAAAGGAAGGGGGAGGGGGAATCTAATTTTTCACATAATGATAAATCCCGCGGTGCAGGGTCGTAGGGGATATCTTATGAAGATGTCAAGTGACAAAGGTTGAGGAAGATGAAAGTTGAAAAGGCCGCCCAAACAAAGGCAATAAACGGCACCTACCATAGTATTTTTTTTGTATTTTAATTTTAATTTTAATTTTAATTTTAAGAATTAAAATTCTTTACACCAAACAAGGATCAACACATTTTTGAGATAAGGTATTTATTCTTTTATTACGCGTACTCAAAACCATCCATAAAGTCTTGTTCTTTATTTTGTATTTACACATTTCAGAAGATGGCGTCTTCCCGGCGACAGAAAGAACAAAGACAACAAGACCAATGATGGTGAAAGAATCCGCGGACGCGGTATAAAGGCGATCCGATGAGTGGAAAAAAATGAACTAACATGAATTAATCAAAATAAAACTTCAATGCCTTCAAGGCATCAAAACAAGTGATTCGAATGCGTTAAACAGTTTTTATTTTATTATATTTTGTTTTTGCCGAATGGATAGAGGACGCGTGGTTGAAAGGAAAAACAGAAACGAACAGGCCCTCCAGAAAGCATTATCCACTCAAGATTTCGTCATAACTTGTTTATTCAGTCCCGTTGTACAGCTTCTTGGAAGACGAAATTCTAGGTAAAACAGTACACACACCTCTGCGCTTTGGCAAGTCGAAGTAATTGGGGTTGTTTGGTTCAATATTACTACACTAATTGACTGGCTTAAATTGTTCACGCCATTTGCAGTATTATCCAATCGGAGACAACAGCAAGTTGCGTGTATCTTCCCGAGCTTACAACGGGATGCACGTATTTCTTACGGGTTTTGATTGGTTTACTTGATTCTTTGCGTCAGTCTGCTCTGATTTGCTAACTCTATGAAGTTTATTGATAAGAACAAATATTAGAGGGAGTAAGCTTTGTGTACCAGTAAATATAAAATATGTAGCCTTTAAAAAAGTACAAAACTTGATTTCTATTATGCTCACGTCGAATAGCTGTTATTTAAGTTGAGCGTCCATGCAAAGCTTCTTTTAAGGCTGCATTCAGATAACGCTTATATTCAATGGCAAATGACCCACTAACCTTGTTTATATGCCAAAACCACTTAGAACTGTAAAAACAGCTATTTAGAAATTTATTTAGAGGTGGCGTTGAGGGGATCATCAAAAATACTTGGTACGTCGTCGTCAAAAATTGAAGGTTTCTTTTCAGGTTTTTTCTTTGTTCTCGTATTTGTCTTCTTAGATGACTTGTCGTCTCCTAAAACAAAACCGAAACTTAGCTCAATTAATATGAGCTTGTTAGTTTCTTCTAGGCGTCCCTGAGACTAATGTAACTATCGTTACTTCTCTCATTTTTTTTAAAGATATTTGAATGAAAGTAGCTGAGTTTTTTCTTGGTCTATGTGCCTTCAAGGACCCAAGAACGACACTTTTATCGTTTTCCTTGACAGTTCCGATACTATCAACAATTTCGACAAAACATTTCTTAAAAACATGAGAAAAATTCTAGAAGGGACGAAACCATTAATTCGACGACGTTTCGACGTTAACGTAACGTCGTTATCAAATCTAAGAGGAAATACTAAAGGGCGTATAAATACTAAACAAGTTCATCAACTACAGAGATATGAATTTCTGGTTTCTAAAGAAACTGTGGTGCTGCGTCGGTGGGAGAGATCAAAACAAAAATTTGGTTTTATCAAACGAGTTGATAAAGGTTCAATTACCACCGTGAAAGATTTAGAAAGCTGACGTTTCGAGCGTTTAAGCCCTTCGTCAGAGCGAATGACGAAGGGCTAACGCTCGAAACGTCAGCTTTCTAAATCTTTCACGGTGGTAATTCAACCTTTATCAA
>BLAZ01001526.1:436826-439326 GCA_014633955.1 Acropora tenuis
TACAACCACCTCCCCAGCAAATATATCTTCTTTATTAGCGGCCGCTGAAGACTTCTTCTTTTTCTTATCCTTGGGTTTACTTGGGATGTCACTGAATATATCACCGGAGTCCCCAAATAAGTCATCGTCCCCCAGGGGTTTTGCAGCTTTCCGAAGTTTCCTGGGCTCCGCTTTTTTCACCGAAAATAAATCATCGCCATCTTCCTGCAGAGCACAAAGAAAGGAAATCCAGCAAAATCAACGAGAACCGGCATTTGATTCGCACGACGCTGATAAAAATACTTCAAAAATGTAAGAGACAGCTCTCTGCAGCCATCAGCAGTTTCATCAGAAATATAAAAAAAATGCGGTAATACACATATACTTGATAACTTTAGATATTACGATTATTATTATTATTATTATATTATTTGCGTTTTACCACCATCTGTTTTTTCTTTCTGGCATAACTACGATGGCCGAAAAAAGGTCTGTATCGTTTCCAGTATTATTAATCTTTTGTCCTTCAATTTGTCCACGCCGAGTTCCCAACGCCTCCATCTTTTGCAAATAATCACGTGATTTTTCTAAATTAATAGTCAACCTTTGGAGTCAAGATAAAACCATGACAAGTCACAAATTAAATAAAAGCTACTACGCCATTCTTTCCTGTAGTTTTCTTTTTGCCATGACAGCAAGGCCGTGAGGCTAACATTGGAGTTCGTTGATGAAACCCTAAAGAGTGATTATTCAAATAAACGTTACTGACTGGCTTAATTGTTATAGCAATAAGCCTTGACCAGCATTCAATCGAGATGGTTGTTGTTCAAAGCTGTGGAAAAAATCTTGAGAAGGGACAAGGTGTTTTTCATTGTTTACCACGAATGTGCTGCAAAAAAAAACGTCAATGCAACAACGTCCAAAACAAAGACAGAAAGCAGGTTTTGTCGTTTTCCCACAATTCGTAAATATTTGAAAAACATAGGAACAGACGCTTCAGAACCAAATTAGATTTCAAGTTTGTCCCCTACAAACGTAAAAAACAAACAATAAAAGCAGTTTCCATAAAATTTGAGTAAATGTTTGAAATTACTGATAATAGGGTGGAAAACTGATCAAACTTTGGAATCGAATTAGCATTTTAAAATATTTTGATTATTTTTACCTTTCGCTCAGTTTCGGAATCGATTCAATTTTTACCGACCCTTTTTCTGTAAAAAAAAGGGAGATCTATGCTCCGTCAAATATATATTTAAGTTCAATATTAGAAAAGCCTGTAATCCCTTATTTTTTAATATGGATTTAGTGTGGTGTATTGTCTCTTGATCACCACGGAAACAAAACTTAACCACGAAAAATGCCAGAGACACTTCACAGTTTTTAGCCCAAAATCCACCCACACAGTCACAAATTAGTTCTCACATCTCGATAAGAACTTGCCTATTTGCATCTTATTACTAACTGACGCCAAGGAAACAAACATTTCACAAAAATTTTACCCTGGTTTCATGAACTCGTCTCCAGGACCTTTCCCTTTCTTTTGGACGAGAGAATGAAAACATAACTATGATATACATATGTCATGTATTGATTACATGAAATTAATGTACTTAAACTGCGTATGGAAGCACTTTGACTGCAAATCATTGATCCTCGCAGTTCTGGGCCCAGTCGTTCAAAAGCCGATTAACGTTAATCCCAGATTAATAGTTTACGAAGGAGTTGAATTCTCTACTCCCAAATGCTGTTCGTCGCTCATATTCGGCAAAACTTTACATTAGAAGAGTTCAATTTTGAAAAGCAAAATGTAAGCAAAAGAAATTTTAACCAAAAAATTAAAAGCATGCAACAAAGTTTACGCTGATCCTGGATTAAATTAATCTGCTTTCGAACAACTGGGCCCTGAGCCATTCTTAAGCAGAAGGGAGAGAGACCCCTGAAGACCCGGCCTTTCTCTAGCTACTGTTTAAATGGTACTCATAACTGTGAGGAACATTTGCACTCAAATAACTATGATAGCAAGAAAATCAGTAAAAATCCCAAACTAAAACTGGGGAACTTGGTTGAGAAGAGTAGTTGAGTGTTGTGAACATTTGAAAAGGTGAAAGGAAGAAAAATTTTTTCTCACCGTCTTGTCCCGTTCAAGGAATAGGTTGACTTCGGGTGCTTTCCATTTATAAGAACTAGCTGGCTGGATCAGGAAGTAGGCAAATGCCGCAATACAGTGATATTGAGCTAAGAGCTCTTTCTAGTCCAAGTAACTCTGTTCTGCAAGAATGAACAGTTCGCTGATGTGCACGGAGCTCTCTCAGTTCGCCAAAACTGGCATGCTACAATTGCGGACTAACCAATTCTGCCGGCCACTGCTGAAAATGGTAAGCACCTTCAGAAAAAGGACAGGGACTTCACTTACACGTCATCTGACGTCCCATTCATGTTGTTAAATCAGTCTACGATACACAGAATTCCAACAAGGGATCAATGAGTTTGAACGGCATTGAAAAAGAATACCCTTCCTGAC
>BLAZ01001526.1:480378-482878 GCA_014633955.1 Acropora tenuis
TTCGTCTCAGATATGAACTACATGTAACACCAGCAGCTCAAAAGTAGTAATCTGCAGAAAAGAAACCGTCTTAATAGCCTACAGACGTGTTTCGCTAGTTGCGCAACCTACAATTAGAGCGCCAATAGCGTCTGTTGTGCAGACTAGATTCTTAACAACTGGTACTGAATTGTGGCCAGACTGCTTCCCTCTGGAAAGCATCCGATGATGCCGTAGATACAGCAGACTATGGAAGAGCGTTCGATATGACGATGATTCGAGGTAAAAATAATCATTTATATGCAGTTATATCTGCAGGGGCGAATCTAGGGAAGGGGTACACCCCCACCTTCCGCCCCCCCCCTCTGTCTGCGAAAAAAAAAAACAAAAAACATGAGACGAGGTTGAAGTCATTTCTTAGTGGTGCGTCCCCTCAAAGAAATATCCGCCCCTGATTTGTGCTAATGTTTTATTGGTGTATCACACGGGTTCGGATCCCTAAATGACACAGGATGAAGAAGGGACATAAACTTTGCGATGTAAACACTTGTAAAAGAAAGTTCCAGAATCTAAGGTCCTCCTTTCTCATAACGTGTCCCATCCTAACTTGTGTAGCAAAACACTGACACTAAATGTAGAAAAGTAGTAAGTAATCAGAAAGTACAAAAGCTTTGCTAATCTAGTTGCTTTACGCTGAATTGCTTCGTGTGCATGCGCTATTTTTTATGTGGATTCAGGCGGTGCCAGACGCGGCGCCAGAGCGTCTTACTGAATAATGTTCCCCGAGATTTCGGCAGGAACGGGAGAAGCAACAGAAACAGGAGCAGAACAAACCAACCTCGTTCCCAAGGTTTTTCTCCGTCGAGAAGAGGTGAAGAAATGTCCTGGGAACGAGGTGGAGAACAAACAGAGGCAGAATCAGGAGCCGTGGGAAACGCATCAGCCATAACGTGGTGAGATGAAGCAGGAGGTCCAGAAGGCATATCATTGGTAGGGGCAGGAGCAGAAACAGAAGGACCCCAAGCCTGAGCGCACTCTTTGGCCATATGGCCGGGCTGGCGATAGCGCCGGCACAGACCAGAGAGAGGACAGGTTGGGGCGCGATGACCAGACTCGCGACAGACGGGACACTAGGGAGGTTGATGAGGATACCACATGCGGCGTTCACAATATTAAACTCGAACAAAACAAGGAATCTCCTGAGAAAGTAAAATCTTCACAGGCCGGTTGCCATTACGTGCGTAGGGTCGAAAAATGATCAAAGTGGCAGTGGTCTACAGACAGAATCTCGCCATATTCAGAGAAAAAGGAGGAAACCACGTCATTATCGATTTCGACAGGAAGATCGCGGAGATAAGCAGTGCAAAGTCTATCATCGCAGGCGTCAGGCGAATGGAGAAACCATTACTGCGCTTTTTAATAACACGCGGACTCTATAAATTCAAATCTCAACCGACAAATGCGTTTTTCGCTACCGTCTATCAAATGTTCGGCGGTTCCTACCAGATTCCGACTGCTGCCGAGCGCGCGGTAATGAAATCAAATCGTCGAGTACAGTTCAGACAACATAGTCGGAAGGTGGGAGGAGCCGCCGAACATTTGATTGACGGTAGCGAAAAACGCATTTGTCGGTTGAGCTCAATCTCGACTCCAGAGCTCTTTTGCGCATGACTGCCAGGGAGAGAAGAGCTCTGGGGAACCCTGAAACAGGCGTCTTTCTCATAGGTTTTCGCGAGGAACAAAAAACACGCACATGATTGGCTCATTCAAATGAAAAGTTTGCTGCGAACGCCGCCAATTACAAATATGCGAGGAAGGAAAAGCTTTTTGCTTTCAGAACTTGTGGTTATTAATTTAAATGGAATTAAAAGCTCCCGAAACACCGAAGAAATCGTGTAACGTGGATTAATAATACAATAAAAGAATTTGCCGCTGCTGCGCTTCTCACTTCCAGGCTTGCTACGATGCTATCAATAATTTCGGAAAGCTCAGGATAAAGGAGAACCTTGCTGAAAAGCTGAAACAAATTGAACAAATCCAAGTAACTCCAGATTGTGAAGAAGTCCTACGTACGAAAATTTGCAGGAAATTCTTTAGGAAAGTTACAGCTCCTAGCAAATGGTATGAAGAAATCAGCGACAGCTTCAATAATTGACTTTTGTTCTGTTTTCAATTTGAAATCGCTGTCTTTTCCAGCTTTAGTCAAAGCGAAATCCAACGCCTTGCTAAATAACGAGGGCATTTTCTAATTTCCTGTTTTCTCTAAGAGCATGCGGCGTGAGGTCTTAATAGCCAGATTTTGGCTAAATTCCTGCAGAGTTTTTCCAGAGCTTACGCGAAGAAAGCAGCGTAAGCACTGGGGTCGAGAACGGGTTGAGCCTTAAATTTTAGAGTCCGCATGTTATTGAAAAGCGCAGTTAAGTCAAGTCCGGTCCGTAGAACACTGATCATTGCGGTTTCAGGGTCCTGGAAAGTCAAAGGGACTCATTTGGCTCTCAGAAACTGCACACCAAGGACTTCA
>BLAZ01001526.1:501836-504336 GCA_014633955.1 Acropora tenuis
AATTTTTTTTTCAGGATCGCATGTTTCTGTTGGTGATTGCCAATATGGTGAATTGGTTTTTGTAAGCTTTTATTTTACTTCTTTTCAAATACACAAAACAAAGTTTTAAGTTCCAAGAATGCCTGGGGTATATATGTTCCTCAGACCACAAAATGCTTCAATTAAATGCAATATACAATGTAAAGCTGTCAGTGCTCTGCTAAAAGCCTGTCTTGAAATGTGTAAAAGTTTCATAGATTGAAACACCATATTCTTCTTATTTGTGGTCTGCTTGCATTACTATCATAACCTTTACCTTGGAGTCTGATAAGATCAACTGAAATAGCTTTTTTTTGTTTTCATCTTCAGTGCATTATATGGTGTTACAACCACACCTGATGATTTTGCAACTTATTTGCTGGCAATTTTGATTGTCAATGGGTTACTTTATGTGGCATTTTATGTGATAATGAAGGTTTGTATCTTTGTTCAGGAATCCTCTTAACTTCTTCGGATACTCCTTACCTAATACACCACCACGTTAAGCCAGCAGACTTTATCTAGTCAGGGGACTATAGCACTCCGACTCAATTCAATTGGTTGGTTTGAATTCAGTCCTTGACTTGGATCCATTGAATGTCCAAATAAGCATTCACTGATTAAATTAACTTTTTGTTTTGCCTTTCAGCTTAGAAGTGGAGAAAAGATTCTTCCCCTTCCTTTGTTTCTTCTTATTTGTTCTCTCTTTTGCTGGATATTTGCCTTGGTTTTTTTCTTTAGCAACCTTACATCATGGCAGGTAAAGTTGTGCCTTGTACAGTCTGATATTAAAGTAATTTTACACTCATAGCTGTAATTGTGGCCACAGCCAATGCAAGGATGTGTATAACTGGACTACTATTTTGTCTCAGTGAGTGTGTCATACAATTTTAAAATTCTTAAGTCTGCTTTTTGACTAATGATAAGTCGATGAAAAACTTCCATGTTTTTCTGCTTACCCACTAGTGAGCCAAAATTACTTGACTCTGAAGAATTTCATTGGCTCTCAAGGAAACCTTTGTCTCTGATCTTTGCTTGCAGAAAAGTCCAGCTCGTTCAAGGCAAGGAAACAAAGACTGCGTTTTACTTGGATTTTATGACTACCATGATATTTGGCACTTCCTTTCTGCTTGCGCCTTATTCTTTTCATTCTTGGTGAGTGTAAAAAGAAAACAAAACAAAAAAGTCTCAAAACAAATGTCTCTCTTTAGTTTTATGGCTGAAAGTCATTACATAATCAGATGCTAAATGAAGGTTCTGTTACTTCATAATAAAGTACCTGAAGATCAGGCAGCACTGTCAATATTTCAACACAGTTTAGGAATTGGGTTGGTTAAAGTTTTCTCTTTAACTCCAAACATGGCATGATTCATCCCTTTGTGGGCACAGTTAAAAGCCTCAAAATTTCCAAAATGGGTCAAAGTCTTTTAATAATGAGTATGAGTTGGAAATGCAGCTGGTCAAATATCTCAAAGAAAAAGCCATACATGTTGTAATTTTTTCATTAACTCATTAATTATTCATGAGGTTATCAGCCAACAAGGGAAAAGTCCAATCACTAGCGATCTGGATATGCATTTTTATTGGATATCTATGTTTCATGCATGTGATTTACTGAGCCAATGATTCCAGGTATCGACATCGAGGCTTGTGATATCTGTTGTAATGGTTTCAACTTTATGCAAGTTAGTCTAATCATTTTAAAGATGCCACCAGAATTTATTACAGTAACTTGCACTACACCACTCATTTGCCATTTCTGGAAAACCTTTGCTGATTTAGGAACACTTTCCTTGGGCAGGTTACTTTCCTCTTCACCGCTTTTTAGACACAAAAGCGGTTAACTTCATTACTTTCAAGCTATTACTTACCACGAAGCTATAAACTAAATAAGCAAAACTATCATAAATTTAGCGTACGCTTTGAACCAGGAGACAACAGATAAATGGCAGCTGGTAATGATGCCCAAAATTATGCAACCAATGAAAAGAAAATTAGAATAGTGATAACTATAAATGTAGGCTGTTTCAGAAGCAATCTAAAAAACTTGTGCTTCGGGTTTGATCATGGTATCCAAACATCTTGAAACAAATAAAAGCCCTTGAGTGAAGCGGCCTTATGCTTTCATTTTGTTTCTTGATATTTGGATACCATGATCAAACCCTCACACTTGTAATAGCATTCACTGCCACTGATAATGACAAAGTGGGTGAGCAAAAATTCATGACATTATTTTTTTTCCTTTTTTGACAGGGTTTGTTAACTCTGGATGATGACCTTCTAAGAACACCAAGACGCAACATCCCTGTATTTTAATTGTTGAAAATAAGAAAAAAATAGTGGTGATGGACAGCAATAAATGGCTGTGTAAACAAGTGATAAGAAGTTTATCTTCATAGGTTGAATGGGGATTAAAAGTCAAATTAAGGCAAACGATTCTTGAGGAGGTCAAGCTTCTCAATGAGTTTGTCTATTATCCTGA
>BLAZ01001526.1:830422-831819 GCA_014633955.1 Acropora tenuis
TGAAGGGTAAACAAGTACGGTGACCCCATTTTTTTATTGCATTTTCTTAATGTTCATATCATAAATGTTAACTATGCCAAGTTTAAAAAAAAGTTTGATAGTAGAACAATTTCGAAGGAATTACCTTAACTCTAGAAAAGCAAATTAATGTCCATGGAATGAAAGTCCTGATCACTAAAAAATCTTTCTCCTCTTAACCCTGTCACTTCTGAGGGGTTCCCCATTGACGAGTAAAATTGTCTGGCGCTTGACAGAGTAAAGTCTATAATTAAGTGCCATTTGGCACTTAGGGAGTTAAAGGGTTAATCGATTCCATTTATTTTGATGAACATGGTGTATATGCACAGCTGAGATTAAAGCATACTTTTCTATAAATAGCTTTGAGGGCGTCACAGAGATTGCTCGTTCCAGGCCTTTACACTAGTGGTTTCAATAAGTTCTGAAGTAGGCGGCTGTAACACTTCAGGCACCCCCTACCCTAGTGGGATCTGGTGACATGGTACCCCACAAAGCCCAGAAATGCCATTTTCTGCATTCTGGCATCAAATTCAGTACTAAATGTTGATTAAGTAACAAGTGAAATGAAATTTAATGTGGAAAGTAGGCAAAGATGATATGGGAAGTAGGTGGTGAAATTTGCTTGTTGCCGGCTTCTATTGAAACCCTTGTACCATATGTTGTCTATACTGTTAGGTACTGTAAGTTAGTACTTCTGTGTATCGTAAGTTGGTGTTGTTCTGTAGGCATTTTGCTGTCATTAAAAAAAATGTTACCGTTCAGAGCTCAAGATTTAGAAAACTTAGAGGTCGCACTTTAGCCACTGTAGATGAACCTTTTAAAGTCACAGAAAGGAAATAGTTTGACACAAGTTTTTAACTAGGGTTTAACTAGGCCTGTGTCAAATGAATTTTTCTACCTATGTGGTCATCTCTGAGAGTTTAAAATGTAAAATGATGAGTAGGAGCTGTTTAGCTACAGTTTTGCCAACTTTTACATTTATTTTTTGCATTGGCTGTTACCCATTTGATCAAACAAAATGCTAGTTTGAATTGTGTCAAATGGAGCTTAATTGCTCAGAAGGTGAAATGATCTTTTATTAAGGGGCAAGCTCTAGAGTTGGGGCAAATTTTTCAAAATTATAACTTTGCAGAAACCACTGCTCCAATTGCTTCTGATTTGAAAATCCAAGAACTTTTGAGAAAATTGATTGCTTGTGTTTTGGTTTATTTGTTCGAAGTAGACTTCTCACAGACTTGTAATTTTTTAAGCAGAATAGAAAGAAGAAGAACAAAAAAGGGCCATGAGAAGAGTGCACTGGAGAAAGAGTGGGCATATGGATCAAGCAATATTAGAACTGGCAAGAGTCAAGAGCAGAGTGGGTATTATGGCTGGGGAGG
>BLAZ01001526.1:854746-857246 GCA_014633955.1 Acropora tenuis
TATAGTAGATTATTGTTGGTATGCCAGCCTATGTGAGAGACCAATAGTTGTTGTTTCACTTGGCCCTGAGGCTAGTGGTTAATGATTGTATTTTGTCCTCTCTTTAAAAATGATTGATGTATTTTATCAATCTGTATCAAAGGCATCCAATCAATACAAGCGAGTGTAACAATTTAATTTCATTTAGTTATTTAAAGTAAGGAGTGAGTGACTCAGTCAGGTCCATTGTTCACGTCAGCCAGTGAATCAACAATAATTATTGCCTAATCAATGACGCACTTGTCCCATACTTACAAATAAGTCAGTCAGCAATTAAGTACAATCTACAAACTGAGTTGTCAGATGAACCAAAAATAATTTGATAACTGGTCCACTGCAAAGGCACTGTGCTATGAAGTTATATTTTTAGTAACTACTCTTATGGCCACCCTGGAAGACCTATGGTAAATAAGGAAAGGCTCTTACCAAAGTAACATTTACAGGCTCTTACCGAAGTAACATTTACTTCTGATTGACAGATATCAGGAACAGCTGATCCTGTTAAGTGACAAGCACTCTGATTTGTGGGAACTGTGATGTTTTCACCTTGTCTCACATTGAGAACTTCGCACCAGCTGCAAATTTTAATAGCTATGCATTTTTCTTTTGACATGACTGATTGGCACAGGTCTGATGGCAAAGTAAACCGAGACATTGTTGCTAATGTTTGACCATTAAATCCACCAAAGCTGTAAACTTTATCGCCAACCGACAAAGCAGAAGCTGCCACAAGGCCTCCTGGTTTGTTTCCAAGTAAACTCTGATCTAAGGATTGAAAAAAAAAAAGTATCTTTAACCTTCTGGGGTGCAGAGATGAGAGCAGTGGTGAGAGCACTCGCCTCCCACCGATGTGGCCCGGGTTTGATTCCCAGATCCAGCATCAAATCTGGATTGAGTTTGTTGGTTCTCTACTCTGCACCGAGAGAATTTCTCCAGGAACTCCTGTTTCCCTTCTCTTCAAAAACCAAAATTTGGTTCCTTCCATCCATTAAGTCTGAGTGAATAATGAAATGACACTCAGACTGAGTGGTTGAGTCTTGACACCCCCTGAATTCCTTTAAAACAGCAATAGCATAAAAGATTTTTTCCCTAATTTATCTGGACATGCACTGAATTTTCCATGGGTAACCCAGCATTAAAAAACACTGTAAGGGATGTTTGGAGAACAGAAGGAAATGCTTGCATGCCAATCACAAACCAGACTAGGCAGTAAGTAGTCGCCAGGAGTTTCATGAGAAAATATTATTTTTGATGCAGTGATCAAGATTTGTCTTCTCTTCTTTCATAGACCATACTTATTACACCTGATATCCACCGATAAAAGGACAAGGGTTTTGGTACAATAAACCATAGGATTTGACCACTCAGAACAAAATTTGCTCTAGGTTGTGACTCAGTTATTTTATAACAAGGAATACTTCACAAAAAATATTGATCTGTAAGAATGGTCCCCAACAAGTTGTTCTCTGAGGCACCATTCAAAGATAAGTAACTCTCCAAATTTAGAACCGCTTAATCTTGCAATATGACCTGACGTTGAGGCCCAGAGCTTTTAATGCTTTTGTTAGTGACACTGCCATAGCCTTCTCACTCGCTATTTGTAGCACTGTTATAAACATTTAATTTTGTTATACCATAAGGTACTGAAAGGTAAAGGGAAGTAAACAAGAGGAAGCTATACTGACATTGAAAAGTGGCTAACAGGATGAAGAGAGATATTTACCTGGAAATAAGTACCAGTAGTTGCAGTGAATGTTGTACAATAACAACTGATGTGAAAAAAGTTGGTCAGTTGAGTTACTCCGTCCACCAAACACAACCATGGTGTCATTCACAATGGTTGCTGTGTGAAAATATTTTGGCTGAGGCTGAAATGAGAATAATTCATGAGAAAAGGGGAATGGGATTATCCTCCTAACTGACCCTTGAAAGTTTATACAGAGGTTCCCTGATGACTGTTAATTTGTGCAATGCATTCTATGCCACTAAAATTTGGCATCCGAGAAACTGGTGAGGGTCAAATTACTAACTAAAAATATTAAAAAGCAGACATCTCGAGTGTTAGCCCTTTGCTCCAACAAAACTGTAATCTTTTAAAGGCGGTAATTTAACCCTAATTTGCTTGATACCATTTAGCATCTCACTTCCTCAATGACACAGCACTACGATTTCTTTAGAAGTAAATTTTTCATCCATTCTTTATCAACCCTCTTTGATCGATATGACTCAATCAAGAACTAATTTCTACAGGATGTGTTCTTATTCATGATAAAAGATTGCTGCTTGAAAGGTAGACCATTATAGTTCTGAGGGACACAATGTGTTTTTTCTTTTTTGTACTATTCTTATTTTGTTGTTGTTTGAGGTGACACGTTCAAATGGTTTGAGTGGTGAATTTGGATCCATTAGGGTCAGGTTGATATTAGACTGAGCACTCTAGCCAGTGGACAGGACATAACAA
>BLAZ01001526.1:1031512-1036774 GCA_014633955.1 Acropora tenuis
GATTATAGAGATTGCAATATTTACATCAAGCCAATGTGACCAAGAACAGGTATCAATAAAAATAATAGAGTGTAAAAGGGTAGGGGGCCTCTAAGAAGCCAACGTCATAAAAACTGACCCACATTGCCTCGCTTCTTGAACAGCATGTTTTTTTTTGTTTTTTTGTTTTAAAGTCAAATAGAGCTAAGCAACGGGGTTGTAAGATTAGGCCTTCAGTTTTGAGCCCAATAACACTTGAAACTCCAACCCATTCCACTTGCTTTTCTTAAGGTTGTCCACACAATCAATGTGTGTAATGGATGAAGCTTTGAGGTCCTTCACACCACTACATTGACCACCCCCTTCCCCTCAGAGTACCCGTTACCTCCCTACTCAAAACAAGGAAACAAGCCCACTATGCAATGTAACAATCAAGGTGCTGTAAATACATACCCTTCAGTATACTCTGCTTGCAAGAGGCCAAGATAAGTTTCCCACCTGTTTCCAATCACCTTTCCACAAGTAAAGCAGCGAATTGGGATAATCATAGCAGTCAGAGACAACTAGAAGACAAATAATATCAAAACCAGGCTCAAATTAAATTTGTGCGGATCGACATGAGATGAAATATATAAGAACTTGGTTGTAAGAAAAAATGAGCATTATTTAGCTTAAGTATCTCGCAAATAGGTACTGAAGATCGAATAATACGCTCAGACAATTGTCATTACCTCAAAATTGAAGACTATAAACACTTTTTAAGATAATCCTTGAGAACACCTTCTCCCACGATGCTTACGACCTATGCCCCATTCTCTTGCGGTCAAATTTGTTTTGAGTGAAAGTTGATAAGTATGTCATGTACAGACACACATAGCATAGCAGACGCAAGTTCAAAATGGCCACTGGAGGCGCGAAGTTTTGGATTTCCTCGCTACTGCGGAGCTCTTGCAAAGTTTGCAAGGTGTGAAATACATTACGTGTTCGTGTGACCTAAAAATACTTGTAGTTTTTCTAAGGCTATTTGGTAATGACTGTGTTGCTTTAACGCAGTATTTGACCGTGTCATGCAACAGAGCACGTTTGCTCAACCAGCCAAGTAAAAAACATTGACGCATTCGCGTTTGCAGCCGTACTTTCATAAGCCATGTGTCTATCATAGATGCTTTTATAGCACACTTAACCGCCAGTTAGTTTGAAACTAGACGGTTGTAGACGCCTCATTTTGAATTTTTTTTATTATACCCGCGGAGACATTAATTTTGTACACGTGTGTGCTTGTAATAATAGCCCCACTATTGTTCAGAGGAAGGAAATCTGTGGGATAAATCACCATCCACTGGTTATCTCAACAGGTTTTGGTAGCACTTAACCAATGGATAGTGATTTGTCTGCTGGATGGCACTATCCCCGGGGGGTACTCCCAGAAAAATTGGGTAGGGGTGTGGGGCCCGCTTCCGAAAACCCTTACCCTATTTATCACCATGGCCGCACATACCTATGTAGCCCATATAAGGGAGTATCGCCCCAGGGCACTACCTAGCCTTTGAACAAATGGAACTTGGAGTTGTAATGCACCAATCAACTTGAAACTTCAACATCCCACTACCCACTCCCCCCCCTGGCAAACCCTGTGCATTTGAACTTTTTGAAGACTGGATTGTTCAAATTCCTGCCCCCTAGTGCCAGATTGATGTTCAAATGCCCTACACCATTGAACTGCATTTCTCTGTCAAATGTCCCTCTTTAAGAACAATCATTGTCGGTTCCTGTCATCTCTAATAAAGCCAGTGTCTAAACCTACCAATAAATGTTTTGTGACCCATTATGATGCCTCAAGATTTTGAATAATTTTCAAAACTTGAAATTTTGAGGTTAGAAACTTGAAATTTTAAGTATGTAAACTCTAAAAATTTTGAGTTTCTGAACTCAAAATAATTCAAATTTCTAAACAAGAAATTTCAAGTTTGGAAATTCGAAGCAGGAAAACTTATCACTAAATGGAATGTCCCATATAGTGCACCATAGTTAATGACTTCGGTGCCTGAAAAAAAAATTGTTTGAAACCTGACACTTACGGTTCAATCTTTCCCACCCCACCCAGGCAAAGGTCAAATTCCCCACCCCGAGAAGGCCTCACCAGTCGAATTCCCCACTCCCAGGACACAGAAAATAATGAAATGCCCAAGGTTTGCCTTGGCACAGGGGATGATAATGGTTCAATTTGATTGGTGCAGAATGAAGCCTACCGATAACATGGAAGTAAGTTCAGGGATTCCTAAAGTGTTGTGCATTTTTGCAACAATTAAATGTGCCAAACTTGAATCAAGTTAGCAGCGTACAAATCAAAGAATATCAGCATTTATTCAACATTTTTTTGACATCACCAAAATGTCTTCAGTTACATCAAAAGTCTTTGCTCAATGGCCATCAGATTTGGTATCGAGGACTGCGGACATCAGTTGGTTCAGATGAAAAGGTGTGTGATGATTAAGTATGTTTACACCATTAATTATTAATAAAATGAAAAATCTGCAGCATTCAAGGCCTTCCTTTGGGAAATGGAAATAGTATGGCTCCAGTTATTCAAAGGATACTGTAGACAGCTCTATCAACTGAATAAATCTCTTTTGAATGTTGGTTTTTGCTGGGTAGTGCTTTATCAGAAGGAGAGCCTTTTCTTCCCTTTTCATAACTGAGGCACAATGCATTAGACATTAAAACATAAGGAATTCTATTCATGTTGGGCATTGTTTCATTCTGAAAGAAAAGTATGGTCTAATGATGGTTTTGCATTCATTTCCATTTCGTCTTCCAGCTTTTTGACAAAATTTTAATTGCCAACAGAGGAGAAATAGCGTGCAGAGTAAGTGATCAAAGACAATACTGTAGATTACAGTTCTCAAAGTAACAAGGTGAACATTCAGACATCATTTGATGCTACACTGGTTTAAAATAAGTGCAGCATAAAAAAGTTATGATTCAATACTCTTTAATTAAATAAATTAGGTTGTAACTTTTTAAGTCCATCTGAAAGATAATACTGATATTCAACAGTCATTCCAAAACCACTCTATACACATACATGAATTTGGTTGTTACCTTTATGTAGATGGTAAATCAATTAGATTTTGTCTTGCATGTAGGAGTTAAGAAAAAAATGTTTTGTTTTGAGTTAAATTCATTGGCAATTTATGAGCTTGGGAGCTGGTGCCATCAAAAGCAACCAGCATTGTCACACTGAAGGACTGGAGATACTACTTACCTAACCTGATACCTATCATGACTCAATTCCTATGAGGGATGTGAAGGGCTGTGGGCTGAATTGGTGAAATAGGCAACCAAAGCAGTTATCCACAAAGATCAACAGAGCAAACAAACTGCAAATATAGCAACTAGATCTCACATGCAAGCACATGCCAAGGTAAGCCTTTGCGGCCATCTTGCAGATCGTGAAGGCTTAAGAAGACCCCTGGACACGTTGACTTGAGATTAACTTAGCCTAAATTACATTTAGCCACATTTAATAACATTTGTTAGGAGGGTACAGGAAAGGCTGGTAAATCATGAGCTCAAGGCCAGTGATTTACAAGTTGTTACTGGGAAGCTGGAAGAAACCTACAGTAATATTCAATGGTACTGTCAAAATATTTTCTGGATTTAGGTGATGAAGACCTGTAAGCGGCTCGGTATCAAAACTGTTGCTGTGTACAGTGAAGCAGATGCAAGTGCAGTAAGTTTTTTGTTTATTGAGAGTGCAGCAAATTTCTGTGACGGTTTTCAGAGAGTTCTTTCTACATCAGGAAATTCAAAAGTTTAAAATGTACATATTCCCAACTGCAAATTGAATTTTGCTTTATATATTAGAGATTATATTTTTATATAGGGTACAGCATTGTAAGGAAGGATGATGTAAAAATTAGTGATCAAGGAACGACTTTTTGGGTGGCTTTGTTTCTCTTTGTGTTGGGTTGGAATGCTGTGTTATGTTTCACAGGAAAATTTAATGGAATAAAGACTTACTGCTGTAGAGTTCATCTGTTGTCAGAGTAACTCAACAACTATATTGTGTTTTTGAAAATTATCAAAATGGCGAGGTTAAAACCTTTTTGTTCTCCATTTAGCTTCATGTAAAGATGGCTGATGAGTCCTTCTGTGTGGGCCCTCCCCAAACCAATCAGAGTTATCTGAACATGGATGCCATCATGGATGCTATAAGCACTAGTGGTGCTCAAGCGGTGAGCAGCACTTGGAGAATTGTACTGTTAATTCTAATAAAGAATGTGTAGTGTGGGAATGGAGACTTAATTAAAAGCATGATGTCCAGATGTTGATTTTGGTTTGTCATTAATACTAGATAATATTATTTACACTGTGCATCAAGACACGGTTTTAGAAGTAGTTGTAGCTTAAGTAATTATTTTAAACCTTGTCTTGCAGGTTCATCCAGGTTATGGATTTTTATCTGAAAACAGTAAATTTGTTGCCAGATTGGTAAGTTCTAGTATGCATGATTTCTTGTTTGCAATGAAAAAGAATGACAAATTCAATTCATTACTGTAGTATTAACATCACAAAGTTGGGCATGTGTGTCTCTTTGGTCACCTTTTGACTTAATCAATGTATGTGCTCAGGGTCTGTGCTGTAGATATGTAAGAGTTAGTGCATTAACAATGGGCCCTTTGCAGCTGAGCGATCATGTTGTGCAAAATCGCCAAACTGGAGAGCAAATGATGCACTGGGACATGTGAATCAAAGCCAACAGATTTGAATTTCCTTTGTTTAGCGTGTCCCCATGCGTCATTTGCTCTCCAGTTCAGCAATTTTGTACCATGTGACTGTTCAGCTGTAAAGGGCCCATTATTTAAGTCCTACAGTGAAGAGGTACAGAAACCATCCATTACATATTACTTTGTTCCATTATTATTTTTGGTTTTTAAAACCTTCTCTATACATTCTTAATAATTAAGACAATAATTATTATTAGTATTTACCAAATCAGTGGATAGCAATTTTCGCGCGTTTTGATTGGCTCCCGTAACTCGGAATATCCTTGGCTATTCACTGTTTTGCGAACGGAAAGAAAAATGGCGCTTCGTTTCGCGAAAGTTTCAGAAGAAGAAATTAAAACAGCATTTTTTTATCCATCTGATTTGGTAAATACTAAAACAACTATCCCCCTCAGGGTCGGTGAAGAGCGGTGGATATATACCTCGACGCTTCGCGTCTCGGTATATATCCACCACTATTCACCTCCCCTTCGGGGGATAGTTGTATATTATC
>BLAZ01001526.1:1037419-1039919 GCA_014633955.1 Acropora tenuis
GTTGGGTGCTGGGCTGGTGGGGGGTTGGTGCCGTGGCGGGTGGGGGGGGGGGGTTGAGGCACTAGAAAATTTTTCCTTCCTCTCCCCCTCCCCCTCCCCACTCGCTCATTTTTCCACTTAACACCTACTCCCTTGGCAAATATTTCCTCGCCCCAATCCTCCACAGTTACCAAATCTAAGATGAAAGCCTAATAAGAAAATGTGCACTCGCTTGCCCAAAATACGCCTGCACTGCAGGCTATCTGCCCTCCAACCCCCTGTTAGTTACATTCACTCATCTGATATAACTCAACCAATAACCTTGCACTGATGCATCACCACAGCAGATTCAATTTTATTCCAAAATATTGTATCTCTGCCTCTGACTGATAAGTTCCATAACAATAATATTTGGACTTTTTGTTCAATAGGACGATTTAGATGCTGTCAGAATCGCCAATGAAATAGGTAATTCTGAGAACTTTAAGTACCCATTAAATTAAATATTGATTTTGGCATTAATAATGTATTATAATATTTCCTAGCTTTGAAACGACCTTTACAATAAATGTTGACTTCATGGGGCGATTGACTGAACACTGAAACCAGCTGTCATTGTCATGTAGAATCTTTGGGGAGGGGGGTGGGGCAGTTAAATGGAGTTAAACCAAAGCTGTTTTTGATCCACTGACAGCATGTGGAATTGAGAGGATTACTTTTACACTGTTACATTTGAATCCCTGATTGTCTTGAGTGTCCAGTCAATTTAGTAGGTAAGTAAGAGTGATGGTGACCAATTGGTATTTTATTAGGGTAAAAAATAATTGAATCACCTTGAACAATTCAAATCAGTTTTGTAGGTCTTCTCTCTTTTCAGGTTATCCAGTAATGATCAAAGCTTCCGCCGGGGGTGGCGGCAAAGGAATGAGAATTGCTTGGAGTGATGATGAAACCAAGTAAGATAAGGCTTTGTACAAATGTTGTATTTTTCTCCTCTGCCCTTTGATGATAATATTGCTTACACTAAAGCCATCTGCATCTCTTCAGCGATCATAATAAATTATTGGTATTTTCCATGCAAAGTGAGAAGTGCTCATCTGGTTTAATAACTAGGGAAGGATTTCGGCTTTCCTCGCAGGAAGCTAGCTCAAGTTTTGGTGATGACAGATTGTTGGTGGAAAAGTTTATTGACAATCCACGACATATTGAAATTCAGGTGACTGCGTAATAGAACAATAATATTAATAAAGTTGATAAACATTTTACAGCTAAAAACTTTTTATTGTATTATAATAATTAATTATATTAAAAGGCCTAAATTGTGTTACAACTGTAACTTTTGCCTGTAATAATTAAATGATGTATGTATGTTGATTATCTCTACATAGGTTCTGGGAGACAAGCATGGGAATGCAGTAAGTTGAAGTAATTTGACTTTTCTTAAAGATTTCTAAATAATGAGACTGGCATAATACTCTGTATTAATTTATTTTAGCCTGAGAGAAGTTGAAAAGTGTCCCACTTCAAGAGAGTTAACTGCATTATTTTAATTTGCAGTAGTAAGATTAATTTTAGCAAGTGAATCACTATTGAAGAGAGCATTTTTTTTGTCAAAGTAATTATTGAGCTAAAAATGATTTTTGTTGACTTTTTAAACTGGGATGTATAACAAAAATAATAAATATTATTATTAATTCATGCATTTGTAAAACGTGAATATGAAAGCAATCAAGAAAACTGACAAAATGTGGAGGTGGGAAAATTAGGGTCGACACTTGGAAAAAGACAAGAATCATAGCACAGAACTTGTCATCTTATGAGGACATGTTAGCACAACTCTCAAGCCCCATTTAAGTGCTACTGTAATCAAAAATTGACTTCTCTTTTTTTTTTTTGTTTTTTGTTTGATAAGTACTCGTGTTAAATACTTACCATGCCAAGTTTCAAGTCTTTATGTCCATGGGAAGTGTGATTAATTGAGCCACAATTTCTGACTTTGACGGGGAGTTGATTGGATGACACATGTGACACATCGTTGATGTAAAATACAGTGGACCCAAGGTTTCTGAACAAAGCAATGGAAGACAAGTTTTTATGATTTTTATAGGGTTTATCAAGGCAGAAAAAGTTAAGACAGAGACTATTCATGATAATTTCCCTTAATTTGGATCTATATTTCACATTTTTGATTAAAATGGTTGGAAAAAAATATGAAAATTTCAATGTTTTAGCTTTTTAATGGGAGGTGTGTGGAATTGTTTCTAAGAATCGTTATCATGTTTGTACAGGTGTATGTGAATGAAAGAGAGTGTTCTATCCAAAGACGAAACCAAAAGGTCATTGAGGAATCACCCAGGTAAATGCAATTAATAGTCCATTAAATTTGACTTGCCTGCCATTTTACTGCTTAGATGGATTTGTGCAGTAGGTTTGGATTTCGTATTCAGTAGTCTAAAATGATGTGATATCACTGTGTAGGTACAGTGTAGGTCATGTAGCAAAACTGATGACAAAGGCTTAT
>BLAZ01001526.1:1116743-1124243 GCA_014633955.1 Acropora tenuis
AGGCCACCACGTTGCCGATACCGAACTTCAAATTCTTGCTCGCTTTTCTTCGAATTTCGTAGCGAATTTAATGCTTTGTTCATCAGTTGTTCGTCTGAAGAGGATGGGTAATTGGATTGAAATTGTCATTTCTTTATTGGTTCTGCCTTTAACTTTTTAATTCAAAGCAAATGATTGTGTACTGACACATTTCGTGTATTTGTTTACATGCTAATGAGGGACGCGAGTCTAAAACAAAGGATTCCGTGTATAATACGCATCTCAAGCTTTTTCAGCGGGAAAAAAGTGCGCATTATAAAAGGGTGAATACGGTACTCCTTACTGGGGAACCCCTAGGGAGTGAAAGGGTTAATACCACATTGGGAGAGTTAATCATCCTATTAATTTTGCAAACTGTATACTAAGTCTTACTTTTGATTGTTGCTTCCATAGCAGGGTCTTGTAAGGAATTGGCAGACAGGTAGAAGAACAAAAGAAAATGCCACCATAGCTAAAGCTAAAGACAAATCAGTTTGTATCAAAGGGGCTGCATAATAAATGGATCGCGTCATGTGAAAAGGGCCCGGACGACATATTTTGTCCATTTTTAGTTTTAAGAACATGATGGACGTGATAAAAGTCCGGAAATAACAACAATTGTTATTGAAACCATAAAAATCGCTCCTTGAATGAGAACCCAATTACTGCCGCCATTTTTAGCAGATGATTTCAAATTGAAATTACTTGACATCACATGTCACGTCCTCTGGGCCCTTTTCCATTGACGCCGCCCAAATGACAAGTTGATGTTTTACCATGTCTCAGTGGTCAAACTAATGATTACATGAAAAACCTAGTTCAAGTCCTATTTTCTGACCAATCACTAGCCCTGTAATTAATATTGCTGAAGTTGTTCATGAAAACCCCCAGTTTAACTCCTTGGCAACACGTGCACAGTAGCTTAGTAGCCTGTATATTATTGTAGATAAACACAAATACTAATAATGTTATATTTTTGGCATTCCTCTACCAGTAGGTTAGGATTTCATTTGATTAGTTGTACACGTATCAATAATTTTATTATTGTTTCATTATCCCAACAAAGACAGACAAGGGTTACTAAGTTAGACTTGCTGTCACCTTGAGAGAAAAAAATTCCCACATGCATAACAGAACTCAATGTATGCATCCTAAACTTGAATCAATAAAAGCTTTTGAGTGTTTCAACTCTACTTACCAGCAGTACACAATGCAAAGAAAAACTGCAGAGTGTCGAAGAAGAAAAACATCACGAGAAGAGAGAAGGAAGCTCCAACTGGAAGAAAAACAGCTTGAGCTGTGTTGATTGTCTGGAAACCTGACAAGAACAACAAGGAAACTTTAAAAAAAAAAGAATAAGTTCTTGCATTTTTTGTGCTATGTACATGCAAGTAGAAGAAGAAGAATTTCTGTTGCAGTAACAGGTTAAAATGGATTTCAGGACAAAATAATTTTTGTTTGGTATTGAAGAAGCTGATGAGGGTCAAATTTCCATGGTATAAAGACTAGATATAGCTCTCGCTAAGTGCCAACCAGCAACCATACAAAAAAAATACTAATTGGTAATTTTAAGACACAGAGTCATGTCTTGTGCACGGCATTTTTTTTGTAGTCAAGTATCCAAGAGAACTTGAAATGTGAATTTAACAAATAGATTCCATGTTGCAGTGCGTCTATTCAGAAGTAGATCACAGCTGACGACAAAGTCTGGTATGAACAAAAGTGACGATCAGAACCATGTGGCCTTAACGTCACAATCTCTGCGAGCTGTGATGGGTCCGTTGCAATTTTCACTATGTCACTGGAATCTCAGGAATCTTACCTTACACTCGGAAATCTTACCTTACAAAGCACTCGAGATTTTTTCCGCCTGCACAGTAATTTCGCACGGCTCTATAATGCTGCCGCCTCACCAGCCTCGCGTCTTCGCTCGGCTGGCTCGTTGGCAATAATGCTTTATAATCTTTTTGTGGTGGAAGTTTTTTTTTTGACCTTTGCCAACTTGACTGATTTCAACCTACAGCTTTTAGTCCAACTTTTTTTGCTTCTATTTATGATAATGAATACTAGACAAAAAGAAATTAGATACCACACTATGTTGAAATCATTTTGACGTGGTATTCATTTTAACAGCCAACATAACAGCAAGACTTTCAAAACAGAGAGGATAAGAGATGATTGAGTAATTTAAACCAGCACACATTGATGAGATTTTGTATTTGTCATACAATCAAATGGATGTTGTGTTCAGTCAAAATCCTTTCTTATGGAAACTGAATCATACGTAAGGCACAGTGATATACAAGAAGTGCTCTCACCATCCACAAGTCTAGTAAAAGGTGAGGAACTGCAGTTCTGTTCTCCATCCCCATCCTCACATACATCGTACGATGCATCTAATCCCAGGGCCCTATGATGAAAATACAAAAAAATATTAAAGCAATATCATTAACATACCTAATACAGCTAAAATTTCATTTGTCATGCATGAAAAAAACTAATTTGTTATGCAAGACAAAAACTAATTTGTTATGCATGACAACAAATTGTCAAAATCAAAAATTGATTTTGACAATTTGTCAATTAAGTTCCTGAGACAAGAGATTTCTTTTCACAATAATTGATGACATTTTTATTTTAAAAGATTATTGCTTAAAACCAACTTACACAAGCATAAAAGTAGGCCTTTCATGATAAACAATCAAAGTGAAAATGAAATGATAGATGGGAGTTTGAACTTAAAAGTTTGCAGTTAAAGACGGAAAAAAGACGTTAAGGCCAATCAACAATTATTGCTTCCTTTTTCAAAGATCCTCGTATTACATAAACTCAAAGCCCTCAAAAATAATCATAATCAGTATGCCAAATTAGAATTACCGCCAAATTATCATATAATCAAGAGCCAAAATAGATGTAAAAGCAAACCTAGCAAAACACTTATCAAATGATTTTGTTGTTGTTGTTTTTTTAGCCTTAAATGTCTATTAAGAACAAAAAAATTTACACAAGTTCTATTTTACTACAAGTATGGATTAAAATAATTATATTGAAGAAGCAAATTCGTGAGTTCCGCACGAATACTACAATCACGTTTCCAAAAGTATATATCTGATTCTTAAAATATTTCTCTGCAGAGTCAAGTTGTCTGAGTTCAAAAAGATGTTCCTAACTAATCTATATTTTAGAAACCTTGTCGAAATCAACAAGGAGGACAAAAAACTGGATATAATATAAGGCCAGCTGAAAAAAAATACAAAAAGAAAAACGAGTTCCCACCTGAAACTGCCATAGATGATCAGCAATATTGATATAATAATAGTCAACAATCTCGAGCTATCTGCAAATGTGTAGATCCTAAAACAAAAGCAAGATTGTTTAAGCACGTGTAAGCGGTGTTGGACTGTATTGCGCTAGTGGTTGTCCACTTGGTCGACGATCTTTGCAGAGAAAAAAAAAGAAAAAACGTTTGGAGATCTACGAGGCTTTTGTAATACTCACCACTGGGTCTCTGCTTCTGCTTGGACCTCCTCCATTATGGCTTACAAATCATCGCTTATTTTACACAAAAACAGTTTTTACCCTCTTACTTGCATCTGAAAGGAAATCACACAAACTAAACACGGTGCAAAATGGCGCTGTCAGACCGAAGTTGCGTCTTGAATAATATATGACTTTGCTGCCAAAAGCAACTTTCAATTCTTACCGAGGAACAATTAACTACCACACAGTCTATGCAAAGTATTTTGGCTAGAATTTCTGCGTTTCAAACTCTCCCAAATTCAGATCAATAGACTTCAAAGGCAAAATTCTCTTGTTTTGACCCCAGCCAACAGGGCGTCTGGGAACTCAGCTCCAGTTCCCTCAGTGCAATATTGACTATTGACAAACAAAACTTGCCTAATTGGTCACATGACACTGTTTTGCCCCCACTCACACCTCTTCCGGCTTCACCTAAGCTATGGAAATAAACCGTGAGAAAATGAAAACAATTGGGCGCCTTTTTTATGCATTTCATTCGCAAGGGAATTGCGCAAGGGCTTACTTCGAATATTTCCACAAAACTGAATGCTCTGTTTATTTATTTTTACAAGAGAGTAGTTTAAATATTTTGCTCATGGGATGTGACCCAGTTACTTGACAAGATATTAAAAGAAGACTATAGACCCTACGACATGATGTTTAAAATCGACTACGAAGACAGGGCTTGAAGTTTTTGCCGAAAGCAAGCCCGCAATTCTTTCCCGAAAACATCAAGGGTGATCAAACCTTGATCAAACCAATCAAGTATCAAGTACCAGTCCTCTCTCCTATCAGAAAGGCGGCCATTTTGATAAACGCGCGGGAAGTGATGTGAAGAGTTCCTTATAATCTTGTCTATTATTTGATGCATTTATAAAAGCTCTCTCAGTTTAAAGATCCTTTAACACTTGCTAAAATGGCCACAGATGTTTTGGAATACAATGATATATATCTCCTCGTGCGAGGAGCTCTGGTGAGATATCTTCATATTATATCCCTATTAATACATGGGTTCCATGTTCTTATTATGTCCAAGCGAGATGACTACGTGCTCATTTCAATAGACTGTCCAATGGCACATTGTCCAAATGACCTCTATATGTGATGCAGTGATTGTTATTGTTAATCAGTAACCCAAAAGATTTATTCAATCAGGGACACTTGATCTTGTTTTGAGTCTGCATCTTGTTGAAATTCTGGAGATCTAGAAACTTAACTATGAAATGTTATAAACTGACTAGAAATTTCAAGTTATCTCCAGCATGCTCCTCTTGGTCTTGTTTTGAATGGTCTTTTTCAAGAAACAGTGAGAAATGTCTGAATAATTTTGTATTTGACAGAATGATGGTCGCTTGAAGTTGCATAAAGGAGGGGTGATATTTAAAGCCAACAAAACTGGCAAAGTTGATCAAATAGCATTTGCTGATATTGAATCAGTACAATGGATGAGAGTTGCCAGAGGATTTGAACTGAAAGTTTCTTTGACAAATGGTGTGCAGTTCAAGTTTGAAGGCTTCAAAGAATCTGTAAGTTTGTGGGTTTTGTGTATTTTCATTATGCAAGTTTGTTAGGAAGGAATTATTGTAAGGAACTCTTGAAAATGGGAAACTTCAATACTGATCATGGTTCAGATTCAAAAGGGGTTGCAAGTATCATTAATGTTTATGATATTGCCAAAACTTGACTTCAATAAACTTGCTTTTTTTGTTTCTCAACCTGAAAATTAGCTTTCTTGGTTGAAAGCATAAAGTAGTAATGCATTAGTCAATTCCAGCAGTTCTCACCCCCCCCCCTAAGCAACCCCCCACCTCTGGGCATTAGCAATTTTTAAGAAAAATTAGGCAAATTCTGCAGGATGGTTGGGACAAAGGACGAGGACAAAGACCCTGTCTCCAGGATCATCACCTACCAACACCATTGCAGTTTTTCTATTAATCAGTGAATAACACTTTTCTGTATTTTAAGGCAACAGTAAGACTTCAAGGACAACAGGACATGTTAGTTGATTTAAGAACAGTTTGCCAGAGGAAACTTAAAAGACACCAAACTTTTAGATTGTGACACTTGATGGGCAAAAAAACTGATTTCTTACTTCAGTACACTTGCATGTCCACATGCACAAGTTTACATTTGGTTTTCATATGAGAACGCTACTTTGTAAGGGCTTATTACAATATTCTGTAGTTTCTGAGGGAAAGAACAGTTTTCCATGTTTTGCTTTGAGAACACTCCTTGTTTTCTGTCATGTAAAAAATAAACGCTACATAATGCTTACCACGTAGGCCAATGCACCTACTGTGTTTGCTTTCCTTTGTTTGTTTGTTGGGAAACTTTGGCCCTTCCCTTGCCCTTCTTCCTGTTTTCGGCTACTTGCTGTTGATGTTGAGATCAAATGCCCAGCTCCTGGGCCGTGACAAAATTCTGAATGCTTCTCTGCTGGGACTGACAATGTGAGCAAATTCCCTGAGGTTGCCCAGGAGGTTGGCATGTGTACTGCTGGAATTGCCAAATGTATAAGCCAACTAGAAAAAAAGAAAAAAATTCATACTGCTTGACATCAATCATTCCTAAAACAAGCAACAAGTGTTAAAGCTAGCTAAAGTAAAAGAAAATTTAAAAAAATTACTAGACATACTGTTGCTAATTTCTTTTCTCAGTAAGAATAATTGTTATTATCCCTTAATTTGCCCTCCAATGCAAATGGTATTTATTTTTAATCAGTAATTTTTTTTGCTTTGTTACTCTGTATCCAGGACTTTGACCAGTTATCTGCATTTATGAAGAAACACTTTTTAATGGATGTTGAAGAAGTGGACCTCTCTGTTAAAGGATGGAATTGGGGAGTGGCAAAATTCAAAGGCAAGTGAAGCATGCATTAATTTAACTAGCAACTCTGAGATTTTTTCAGTGCTTTGTTGTATTTCTTCATAAGTATAAAGCATGTATTTGTACCATTTACACATAATCTTATTTTCTATAAAAATTAATAACAAATCAGAAGTAGAGAGAAATGATGTTTTGCTTAGAAAAATATGTAGAAGTGACTTTGTAATATTCAAATTCATTAAAACTAGAGTGGATAGTGTTTCACTGCCTTACTACGTTATCCCCAACAGCAACAAGCTTGAATTTAATTAGTATTGAAACATTTAATACTGCTTTTCACAGGTTCCTCTCTTGCATTTGAAGTTGACGAGAAACCAGCATTCATTGTTCCATTGAAGGATGTCTCCCAGGCAACCACTGGTAAGTGAGCTGGCAATCTGTAAATTCGAGGGAGGTAGCAATATACACTCACTTCAACTGTTAAACCCCTGCATGCAGCAACCAACTGGTACTGTCACACTGAAAGGAATGAATTGCAAGGTACTGACTAGACCCCATACTTAACAATACCCTAAAAAGGTGAGGAATGGAAGGAATGGGAGCTTCCAACCTCAAACATTCACCAAATTCAGGCAGCCAAGAACAATCAGCTGAAAGCCATGAGGCAAGGAACAAGCCCCTCTGACCACCCCACAGATCATATAAGCTTATAAGCCATTTAGCCACATATAAAAATAATATTATTAATAAATGTGGATGTAGCTCAGTGTGTGCATGGCCTTCCTTTCCTAGTTGATCCCCAATTCAGTCCTTGTTGGATCCTACATCTGCTTCAACCTTCTCCTAATCCTGTGGTCCGCGCAGACCTTGAATAGTCCTTGAAAAAACATCATGTCCTTGAAAAGTCCTAGAAATTGGAAAAACTGTTGTATGTCCTTGAAAAGTCCTTGATTTTTTCAGGGTTTTCCTTGAATAGTTGTGAAAGCTACTTGAATAAAGTAACCTCTGATAAAAAGCATTGTTTTGCAAACAAGAAAGTTAGAAAGCACAGCTGTACACTTATTTGTGATTGTATTTCATGTTATTTGATGTCAAATTGTGGGAAAATGAAGTCTGAAAAATGATTTTAGTCCATGA
>BLAZ01001526.1:1229562-1232062 GCA_014633955.1 Acropora tenuis
GCCATATTGAATTATTAAAAATACAGAACCATGTGGACGTGATGTCATGGCGACCATCTTAGCTCAGCTAAACAAAAGAACAGTGGCCATATAGGATTGTATAAACATGCAAAAATTATTGGTATGACTTCATGGAGGCATTTTAGATCAAAGAACAAAGAAACAGCGGTCATATTGAAGTACCTAATAACAATACACAGAGACATGCGCACGTGATATTATGACGGCCATCTTAGTTCGGTTAAACAAAAGAACAGCGGGCATATTGGATTTACTTATTATGCAAAAATTATTCATATGACTTCATGGAGGCCATTTTGGATTAAAGAACAAAGAAACAGCTGCCATATTAAATTTTTAAAAAGACAGAAACATGTGCACGTGATGTTATGGCGACCATCTTAGTTCAGCTAAACAAAAGAACAGCGGCCATATTGGATTATATTATTCGGCACTAATATTTCACTCAGACTCAATCGAAGCCATTTTAAATCAAAGAGCAAAGAAACAGCTTCAATTCTTAAAAATACATGCCCTGGTGATGTTATGGCGGCCATCTTGTTTTAGCAAAATAAAAGAACAGCGCATTTATTGGATTATGTTCATGGTTTTGCAAAATTTATTCACAGATGTCATGACAGCCATTTTGATTAAAGAACAATGGAACAGTAATCATGTTGATGAGCAAACAATCCCCTGTGGATAGAGCTTTATGTTATATGGAAAGTTTCCTTTGTTCTGTGTTATTGTTGGATGGTGTTCTTTTGTTCCGGTAAAAATTTTTGGTTGTTGTTCTGACAAAAACAAAAGGAAAAGAAGTAACAATATACACAATGGAAATGTTGCTTTCAGTTTTCACTCGCACTTTTATTGTATCCGTTATTATACTCGAAGGAATCAAACTATTGTTTTGTGGTTTTCAAAACAAGGAGGCCAGTCATTTGCATAGTCAATATGATGGTCTGTCTTCTTTGTTACCGTTTTCGAAACGTTGCAAATTTTAGGCTGTATAACAGACAAGCAGGTGAGGTTAACATGTAAGTTAAGAGATCAGAATATTTTGTTTAGTCCTAGGACAGCCTCCATCAAAAAAGCTGAAATAATTTGGTAAAATTCTGTGAAAGAAACACAGTGTTTCAAATTGTTCTATTTTTGTGTGTGTGTGACTCAACAGGAAATTCCTCCAATCAGATCTTAGCATTTTGAACACGTGACTATGGTAGACCAATCAGAGAAAGTCTAATACACAATACGTAATACACAATGGCTAATCGCAATGGTAAACAATGGTCTCTACAAAGGTACAAATTAGAATATTTTGTGACCCGCTCATTCGTATTTCCAGTACAATTGACTAAGCTGCGCTTGACATATTTCGTAAGTCGGTTTCGAATTTAACCTCCTAGGAAAAATGGTTAACATTAAATAATCTTCCTAGTTAGAAACGCAATTTCTGTGGAAGTCAAACGATTTCGTAAAATTTTTATCTTAGAGTCTTCCACAATTTAATTTATTGTGATGAGAAAGTAAGCAAGGATTTCAACCAATCATAAATCGAGATTTGGATCACGTGAACAAAATTGCAGTCGACGTTTAATATTTCCAACTTGGCGCTATTTTCTTTGTTTCGCTTTGTTTACTCGGTAATTAGATTTTTATCAGGTGACCAGAACTGACCAATTAGGAAGCAAGCAATTTTACTTTTGCATTTGTGGCCATTTTGCCATCTAATCGCTCAAAATGCAAATGAAAAATTTCCCACTTTCTGATTGGTCAGTTTTCGTCACGTGACAAAAATAGTACTCAGTTTTTACGAATGAACGCTATTTTCTTTGCATGCTTTTGTTTACGCCCTGGATCGATAATTAGCAAAATCCACCAATCAGGTTGCAAGCTTTTGATCACATGACCTAAATTGACCAATCAGGAAGCGAAACAGCTGTCAATATTTACAAATAGACGCTATTTTATTTGGATTCTTTTGTTTACGTTTTATTTTCTCTCTCGATCGGTAATTAGCAAAATCCACCAATCAGGTTGCCGGATTTTGATCAGGTGACCAGAATTGACCAATCAGAAAGCGAGAAATCTTGTTTATGCATATTCTTTTTATGGCTTTGCGGTTTTTGCCATTGAATTCCTCGAAAAGCAAATACAAAACGTTTTTCTTGTTCTGATTGGTCAGTTTTGGTCACGTGACTAAAACAGCTCTCAATATTTACAAATGGACGCTATTTTATTCGGATTCTTTTGTTTACGTTTTATTTTCTGTCTCGATCGGTAATTAGCAAAATCCACCAATCAGGTTGCAGGATTTTGATCAGGTGACCAGAATTGACCAATCAGGAAGCGAGAAATTTTGTTTTTGCATTTTGCAAGATTTTTTTCTTTAGCTTGCACAAAATGCAGGCAAAAAAATCCTTACTTTCTGATTGGTCAGTTTGATCGAAATCATGCGATTTGATTGGTGGAATATTCTAATTACCGTATTTTTTTTTTG
>BLAZ01001526.1:1237062-1242062 GCA_014633955.1 Acropora tenuis
TGAACAAGGCCTCAGTTGTGCTGCTTATCATTCTGTTGGGAATGACAACTTTAGATGAGGTTGGAGCTGTAAACGAAGCCGCCATGAACTTTCTCAAATGTAAGTGTCTAAAAACATATTACAATCAATTCTACTTGTTAAATTCCGCCTGAAATAAGCTAAGAACGAGAAGAAAATTATTCGTCCTTTTGTTTAATTGTCGGTCTGCCTGACGGTTGGTAGCCCAAGGACCTCGAAAAACACTCAGTTTGCTTTTTGACTCACCTTTAAAATGTATTTGACACAAAACGTTTTATCTCGTTTTTTGTTAGTTACATACGTGTAGTAAATAGTTTCAGAATTAAAAATCGTCGGAAAATCTTACAAGTCCGATTTGAAGCTGAAATTGACATGTTTTGAGTGTTTTTGGAGAAATTTTCAGGCCTTCATCTGTTATTATACATAGAAGCCAGCGAAAAACAAAATAAAATTTTTCTTCCCATATACACTTAAAAACAATAAACAAAGTGTTCGAGTAGAATCCAGGACTATTTTGTCCAATACAAGAGTGTCCATATCGTATTGCCTGTTTTTATGCACTTGTGAAAGCTTTTAAGTGTAAAAAAAAACTTGGAGTAGGGAATAAATAATGCGCTTTATACGACGACAACAAATAATGGTAATGATTGGTGAAGTAAACTTTTCTCAGTGTTTAGCGAAAACGTTAACCTAACGATACGAGTATTATAATCAGTCTCTTATGGCTGGCAATACCAGGCCATTTGCAGGATTTACAGCTGACATGAAGTCTTGCTTTCCATATGTTACCGAAAATACAAGTTGAAGATACTGGAAAAGTAAACATACACAATTGTTTATGGGAGTGTAATTAATCTAAGAAAAAGGCATTACGACAGTCACAAGAGTTGTTGTGACAGTTAGGGACTGTGCAATAATTATCGGGAAGAGGGGGGGGTCCTAAAATGAGCTTCACCAAAGGAAAAATTAGATAGGTCCCCCCTCCAGCAGTGTCAAGAGCAGCAGCTCTGAGCCCCCTCACGTTCTCTCAAAATTATGATGTGCCCCCCCCTCCCTAACCCGTACCTTTATTCACCGTACTGCAACGCATTCCACTGCGTCGTCAGGGATGATGAGCACCTAGAAACTTTGTTCTTCCGTAGCCGTAGGACCCGAACCTGAATAATTTTTCGGTCTTTGGGAGGTGAACCCATTGATGACAACTATGAACAGAAGCATGTGGCATGCCCCAGCTAGAAACTGTAGACCTAGAAACCCTGTCGCTGTTTAAATCAAGAACAGACCTGGCATGTCTGCGGGACCTCTTAAATGCGAAATGTTTTATTGGCAAAGCTCACAACGTGAGCATGAGCGATTGTTTCAATCTATCATATGTTGACATTCTAAAAAAGTTAAAGCATGTGTTTATGTTGATGCAATATTTAGACATTATGGATAGTCAAAGGAGTGGCATCTGTCTATTTGGAAAATGTTTATTTATTCATTATCGAAGTTGTGAAATTTAATTAAGGCCCCCCCTCAACTTACTTGAGAAATCTAATGTAGAGCCCCTCTCCTTTCCATTATTTTAACTTAAGGCCCACCCTCTGGTTTTAGGGCGCCCCCTCCTGATAATTATTGCACAGTCCCTTATCGGCGGTTTTGACATACAAACGAGGCTAATGGTCATTTGACATTGTATTGATCCATAAGCCTCGCCTGCATGCAGCCTTAAACAAACGAGATTTTCCCGCAGGGTCAACTGTAATAACAGCTACCTCCAGTGTCATTGAGTGGTGACTATAGCAAATATGTTAAATTCCTTTGGTTGTTTAAACCATGATAGCACCAGATGAATCACTGTCCCTTTGTGGATGGACGCTGTAAAACCAAGTGCTTTGAAACGTATGCATTGGTTATCTGCATTATCCATATCGAAGTGAACAATTTTTTTCCTAGTTTTGATAAAGTTCTACGAGAAACCAGTGGTCAGCCTGGTGAGAAACTCCAGTGCTACAGAAGATCCTGCTGGACAGGATGTCGTCAAATTGAAAAGAGAACAGCTGCCAGCGCCAACAGTAGCACCAATCTTTCAGACAACCACAATTAATATCCCCATAAATGCCTACATGAGCAATGTCATGTTTCAGATGTTTGGAAAAGGAGGAATTCTAGAACGAGGTGGATTTTCTCGGACTGGTTTCATTCACCGAAACGCTTCAGCCTCTATCATCCTCCTGGGGAGTTTCGGAAACAGAGCATTGTTCCTACACGAAGTATTGAGGGCGCACCATTCCCCAATCGCTGACAGCGTGCTGGCCTTAGTCGTGCAGTTGTTTTTCACACCTGACGATTTCCAACGCCTGACGCAATGGCTTATTCAGGAAGTGAGTTCGGGATATGTTAACTACGACGAACCGTGTTCCCCGGTCGTTAAAATTACATTTGCGTGTTGCACGAAGATTAGCAATCCTTATCTGCGGCCAAAGTTCGGAACTCTAAGAGTAGATATCGATTAAACATTTCCATTGACCATTCGGAAAACATCTATTCCTCTACCCCAGGTAAGGTTGAACGGGTGGAAGGCTAGGAACAATCAAGGTGAATGTTTGGTGATGGCATATAACTCTTTCAGTTGTTTTTTTGTCTTTTAACCAGGGTAATTATCAGATAAACTTCGTTTTCTTTCATGTTGTCTCTTCTTGAAAACTGTCAAGAAATCCCATTTCAGACATTTTTAAGCCAATTTAAGTAATAAATTCTACAAAATCCTGGAGGTAATAGTAAAAAGATTAACGAGAGAATTTGGACGAAAAAATTATCTGAACTTGGGAGTGACATACCTTGACGCAATTTCATCCACAGACTGACTTCCGGGTGAGAGAAGTCCTGACTTCCGTGTAAGTAAAGTCTTTACTTCCCAGTGAGTGAAGTCATGATTTCTGCCAAGTTTGTCAAAACAATAGCAACAGCCAACAACAACAGTCCTCCAAAGGACCAGTGTCCAACAAGATAAATAAAACGCAATCTCGAAAATGAGAGGATTAATTCATGTGAATAGAGTATAAAGCTCAATTAGGGTTAGACCTACTTAGACAACTTTACAGATATTTAAACGCAGTAAATTCCGAAACAGCCTATTGGAAAGTGAGATATCAAGGTGGTACTTTGTTTATTCAATATAATGAACAATTTGGCGATAATTTCTGTCTTATTCCACAGCAAATTTTTTTCTCGAATCAGATTGAAGGATGCTTTTGCTTAATTTGCCAGAAAAATTGAAACAAAGAAATTCTAGCAAAACAGGACTCAATCTATGACTCACATAAATTTCTACAGCACCTGAGAGGATAGGTATTAATGTCATTAATATAATATAAATCAGTGCCTCCCGAGACAGTCAAATTAAGTGGAGCTTGTTTGTATGATGTTCAGTTCCTAGCGTAATAAAAGAAGTTTCATCAGTGGCTTTAGGAATTCGGTTTAAACAAAGTACTTTTCCACAGTGAAAATAAACAGCAAATCGGAAAGAATGCTGGAAACAGAAGGTCAGAGAAATACCCCCTACAATAAAGCAAAATCCATATTTATTTTCGCCAAACAATCCCGGAATTATAATTATCTCAAAAAATTATGCAATTTGTTACAAAAGGGAAAAAACATTCCAGGAAATATCCGTTACATTACGTTATACCGACCACTTGGAAAAAAATGTCAAAGACGCTAATCAATTCAATTTAGAAATAAACTGGAACAGAATTCTTTGAAAATTGACAGTTCAAAGCACAAAAAATGAGGTATTCCCTTAGTAGAACTATTTGAAAAAAAAAACATTACTTTATACCGATGATGATAAAGTACCCGCCGAGTTATGTCTAGGATACCTAAGGGCAAACACTGTTCTTGTTTTCCTTCCTTCCTGGAATTCGTTGGTTGGTGGTTGGTCAGGTATCCTGTGTTCATTAAATGGGAACTAACGCCTTATGTTTGGTCTTCGTTGATTGGTTGACTGCTAAATATCCGCAGCAACTCTTTTTTGTCTCTTGATTCCTTCAATGACAAAAAATAAAAAAATGCTAACAATTACTAAACGTCAAACTTTTCGGGCATATTTCAACTGCGTTCCTAGGATTCTCTCGTTTGGCCCTGGAAATGAGAGGGAGGATCTATTACGTGAAAATCTGACTGTAAAATACGTCACGGGTCGGATAGGAATCGGGCCACTTCCTCACCCGAAAAACAAAAACGAAGCGAGGGATCGATCTGTTGCTGGTATGAGGAATATTCACGCTTGCGACACAAGCATTTTCATACCTGCGACTGAAGACAAAAAACGATGCAAATGAAAATAACGCTGGAGTAAGACTTAGCATACACAAGTGACGCAAGCACAAGGGCATGCCACGCAGAGAACTATTTGCCAGCGCGTGGTCTCGTCCCCAGCTCTCCCTAGTCGATACTGAACAGGGATCGTGGGTGAAAGAAATATTTCTGCAGAAATCTGGGTTCAAGTTATCTGATTGGTGAAGGTGTCTTTTGTCTATATTTACGCTTATGGCGCTTCTGTTTTCAATCCGACATGATTCGATAAAAGGATGTAAACGTATAAAAAGAACGAGCTTGCCTTTATGTCGCTGGCGCTCTCTTGATTATGAAAGTGCTATGCTTAAGTCGAGTAGACACAGGCTTTAAGGGTTACGATCAAGGGCATTAAAATTAAGGTGATATTAGAGGATACCCCGATCTGAAAGTCTGACAAAATAAACTTCCTACAGACTTTTTGCTCAGGAATACGGATTCAACGGGAAAAGTCAATCAACACATAAAATTATTAAGCCTTTTGAAGGCGCCACCTCCCAGAGATTTGGCCTCCTCTACATTGCAGTATTCCAGTGCTATCTTTATCCTATCCCCTCCTCCTCCGCCCTTTCTCCAGCCACCTCACCCTTCAGTATTACCCGTTAGAACTGATGTGCGCATCAGTTTATTTACCATAATGAGCT
>BLAZ01001526.1:1337403-1339903 GCA_014633955.1 Acropora tenuis
CCAAGGATCCCCATTTGCTGAGGCGACCGCCCCAGTTTCCTTCGCCTCCCGGCGATTTAACAACCATTGCTCTCGCGTTTGCTTTCACTGTAGAGCCGTGCGATCGAATGAGAAAGCGAAGGAGAGAGAGCTATAAGCCTCCAAAGATATGAATCTGTATTTGCGTGTGGTGATCTCAAGTTTTGGGGCATAAGTTGAATCTCGATAGCTGTTATGCCTTAGAGAACAAACGTCCACGAATAGGCAAATCGACAAAAAGACCACAATCGTTTTTAGCAATTTTCATCGTTCTTCGTGCTAGCTTCATTACTTTTCCCCTATGAAGAGAATTGACATCGCCTGGTGAAAAACCGGAATAAAATAAATGCCTTCAACTAAGAATTCTTTACCGCAAAATTAACACTCTTGGCTGGTATCTTGATGTTTATTTCTTGGACTTCAAGATATATACATCCTAAATTTCTCATTATTATATATAAAACCTAGGAATATGAATGCAAAATCAACCTTTGGACTTCTTCAATGCTAACGGTTCGTGGTAACGTGTGAATAAATTTGGGTGGGGTGGGGGATGTAGTCCGCCTCCGCCCCTCCACCTTACGGTGCCAAAAATGTAGCTAGGGCATCATAAAAAAACTGATTTAATGAAACAATTATCTTGGTCTTTTAAGAAATGAATCGCTTGGCAAAAGAACTTGGTTAAGGTGGGTTTTGTTCAGTTTCGTCGCTGGTCACTAATGTGCGACCTCGAAATTTTTTAAATTTCGAGCCCTGATGGGGCTCTTTGTGGTGCGTTTAACTTGTAAATTAGCGTTAATATGATTTTGAAGGTGAGAAGACGAGAAAAGGGACACATCAAGACGATTACCATAATGGCTTACCATTTAAAGTACTTCTGGACAGTCTGGAACGTCCACAACCTTAATACATTGAGTAAAACTTCGCCATGTGAATTTTATCAAATGAACTCTGATGTTCAAATTTCAAACTAAATTTGTATAATCTTCTTCAACTGGGTTAGCCCCAGTAGACTGGTAATTGCTATCCTCAGGAGTTCCCCAGACTGTGAGGACTCGCGTATTTCGGTGAAAATTTAGAGAGCGGGCGAAATTCACGCATCGCGCGAGACTCGGAGGACACGCAACGCATGGATAGCACCAAGATTTTCCGCGCTCCCTCGCGTCCAAATTAGACTAATCACAGTCTAGGAGGTACTACATTCTAAACATCAAACGGTCGGAAAGTGTTCTACAGGAAACTACAACCACCTTAGCCCAATATAGTCGTGGTTGAAAGGGTTAATACCACCATCCTATCGGTACGGAAACTGTTTGAAGAAATATTATTTACAGCTGTAGAAACACATGTGGAGATTAGATTTTAGGGTCAAGAGTAGGCAGCTAATGAAGCGTGCTATAACGAGGAATGAAACCTCTGCTACAAAATTTTAAAATTTACTTTTAGTTTTTTGGGATTGACACATAAATGATGACACCTAGAATAGCAGCAGCAATAACTACAATCACCAGAATACAACACATCTTCTTCCTTGCTGCTTTCTGTAGATACAACAGAAAGACACAATGTTAATCATCACAAGCCAGAAGTTCACTGGCCTCAAGGTAAAAAAGTTATGGGAGGGGAGGGAGAGGGGAGGGTGAAGATTCAGGAGAGTGGGCTGATATGGCAGCTGCTACATTCATTGGTGATTCAAACATAACTCATTATTTGACACTTGATGTTGTCCTGTAGCAGAATCGTGATATGTTGAAGAATAAATTCATTATTCTCTACTTCAATGAAATTTGATTGTCCTGGTGAAGCGAGTCTTGAGAAGGATCGTTGATAGTGACTGCCATTTCAACATCCTGAGCAGAAGTCATCTTCAGGGTCAAGATAACTTGACTAACTTCAGGATGTTGAAATGTCAGTCACTACCAACAGTTCTGCCCAGGACTCCTTTCACCCAGATGATAAAATGCAAGTCCTGGGTTCAAACCACTTTTCATTATTCTTCATCACTTAGATTTTATATTGGGCTACGGTATATCAGAGCATTACAGTATATGGAACCTTACAGCTCCAAGATCACAAGAGATCACTGACCATGTAACTTATACATGACATCAAGACAGCTATGGTAATTCTCATACAGGGGTCCAATGATCACTAACCTGGAGGTTACTAGCCTTTTGCAACTGCACATTTCCATCTTCAACATGGACTGCTGCAGAGTCTACATTAGCCTCAATGCTATCTAAAAAATTATCAATAACCCCATTTAACATATTTTTCATATTGCTAATTTCTTCTTTAAAAATACCCTATATAAGCCCTAAAAACTAGTAGACAATACACATGGCTTGAGCCCCCTAGTTCATGACTAAGTAAGCAAAAAGCAGCAGCCATGTGCTACTTCAATGATATCAAAAATAATTTATTTTTGCATGACAGACTCTTTGAAACCATAGATAACGAACAGTTTTGTAAGGCCCCTACA
>BLAZ01001526.1:1441182-1442588 GCA_014633955.1 Acropora tenuis
TCTCGAACTCGCGAGGGTGTCATTATATTGGAGCCCTTGCGTCACGACACAACTATGCTCGCGCTGCATAACGAAGCGTTTCTGAGAGCAAAAATGAATACATAAATAAGGATTTACATAACATCAAAGAATCTGAGACATAACACTGATGAATTTTTAAAATATGTAGATGGTTCTTTAGAAGACACGTGGATTTAGAGAGACAAGGCAACAAAAATTTTGCGAATCTTCAATCACAACTGAAATGTTTCGTTTACGAATGAACTCATTTCTCGAAAAGCAATTTGACAGAATTGTTCAGATGCAATTTTTAAAAGGAAATCAATTCGCAATTTGCATAACAATCTGTCGAGTCAATGAAAAGTTTTTTTTTTGAAGCCAGATAATTCGAACAAAGCATTGAAGAATTTTGAGGAAAAACAAATAAAAAATGAATGGTTTACACCTTGTCGACCAAAACTAACGAAATTTACGAAAATAACCATTTCTCATTCACCGAAAGCGCTTCAAAAGCTGCGTAGAACTGTTAAAATACTATAATGTCCCGAATCTTCAAGTATTTAAAACTCAGCCGCGCTTTGTGGAAAATTTCTGATTTTCAGTACTTGTACCTCGTAATCCCAAGAAATTAAAAGAGCGGAAACCTGTTAATTATTAAAAGTTACCGTTGTTGTACGGCTTAAATCAACCTCGTCCCCAGGGCACTTTTCCCTGGCTTTTCCCGCCCCGTCCAAAGCCAGGGCAAAGCACCCGGCGGACGAGTTTGGGCCTAACCCTCGACCGTTCTACGCAATCCTCTTTGAAATACATGTGCCAGTTGACATAGGGTATATATAATTGGACTGAGGTGCGCTAGGCAAGCAGAGAAGGGATCTGTCACACATTGTCTTAGGGCTTTCGCTGTTATGCTGGTATCTTTCTACCACAAAATACTCAAGGTGTGTATGCTGGCAAGGTCCAAACAATTGTTTTCTTAATTTTGTCACGTTTTACCGTCGTCGTACACCATATAAGAGTCTCAAGTGTTGCCTCTAAGGGGTTCTGTATAAAACCTGCCTCGGCAAGTAGGCCGAAACAGCTGTCCATAGTCGCCTGATACCTGTCCGGGTGATATGGTAATGCGCATGTGTACGGTGAGTGCCATACCACGAGCTGATGTAACTTTTGTCCACCTTGCTTTCATTAGATCTGACGCAGGGCTGACGCTTGAAACGTCATCTTTCCAAATCTTTCACTGTGGTGTCAATTCGACTTTCATCAACTCGTTTGATGAAACCAAATTTTCTTGTTTCACTCTCCCACTGACACAGCACCACAGTTTCTTTAGAAACTTAAAATTTGTTCACTAGAAATTTGTTCACATTGCTTTCAGCCTTTTTTACTTCTACCTGTTCTGCAAATGTGCA
>BLAZ01001526.1:1473227-1480727 GCA_014633955.1 Acropora tenuis
CTCGTGTGCGACACGTTTTACGTGGCGGGCTACGGTAATGCCATGCTGCGCGTGGGAATTTGTAAAATGGTAAGAAAAATATTTAGGAAATCTTTCATAAAAGCTTCTACGCTGCTGCAAAAGATCGATTTTCATAGCTCTTGAACTTAAAGAAATGATAGTCTTTAAACTTTCTTATACATTGTTCTTCAAAGAGCCCTGCGTAGACGTTTACTTTTCGGCTTTTGAGAATCAGAATCTTCTCTCATTTTGGATTGTCCAAGTTGTTCTCGTATTCAAATTTGCCGCTTGGTTGCGTCTCGTCGTTCTGCGCGATGGGCTTCGCGTCTCGTGCATGAGCATGAATCTACCGCGAAACATGATTCGAGGATCGTGTAACATGGAACCTGTTTCGCGTCTCGAGCGATACGCTGTCTACGTGGCGCGTAAAGTGCCTCGCTTCTCGTGCGTGTCGTGGAACATGAGCATCATGTGAGGATCGCGAGATCATTAAGGGTGCGACTTGCGTCATGAACATTAATATGGGAAGCAATTGCGTTTCAGCCCGTCTCAGTCATCAAACTTTCTGTCAATTTTATATTTATTACATTATGTTGTCCTTTCTACTTTCTTTCAGAAGTTTCCAGCTTTGAAGAACATGAAAACCTTGAATCTGGTGAAGAGCGGTCATCTCCAATTGAATCTTTTGCTTGTGTCCACCATGCAACAAAGTTGCACTTTTCTTCCTCGTTTCAAGCGATGCATTGATTTCGTTACTCACATTTTCAAAGTATACAATTTAATAAAGGTTCTCCATTTGATGAAAAGTGTTAAGTTTAGTTTGGTTATCTTTATTCTCAATCCTTTGTAGACTATACAGTCATTTAGAGGGTCTGTCTAGTTGCAAATAAGGCAGAGAAAAATCCATTGGATTTTATATCTGGAGGAGCCCAAAACGTCAGTGAACAAGTAATGGTGGTTACAATACCACAAAAGAGTGAGCTGTTTATTTACTTCGTCTATTAAGCCTCATTGCAGGTTACAAGTATCAACTTTGAGCATGGTAAATCCCCAATTTTTCTTCACTAAAGCAGTTTCGCTCGAGAACAGTGCTCTGGGCTTAGCTGTAAGGGGTCTCAAGTCCATAAACTCTTGAGTTTTCCCCTTTTTTTAGGGTCTGGAGAAGAAAATGATCAACTCGAGACATGTATTCTGAGAGTTTTACTCTAACCGCAGTAAAGCTAGTGCAGTTGGGAGTGCGCTGCAACTTTGTCCTAGAGATCTCAAACGCGTGCACGATTTTTGATTAATTTTTTTATCCAGAGGAGAAGCAAATCCAGCTTAAGCATGTATACTAGAAATTTGCCTCATACACTCGCCACAGTCTTGATGGCACAGTTGGGAGTGTGCTTGACTTAGGTGCAGGAGATCTTAAACGAGCACGCTTGACAAACTCCCTTTTCCTTTTTTTTTGTAGGGGAGGCATTCATCAACTGAATAATGAATACTTAAATTTTGCCTCATACCCTCACAGCAGTCTGACTAGCACAGTTGGTGGTGCGCTGGGCTTAGGTGCAGGAGATCTCAAGCGAGCACGCTTGACAAACTCCCTATTTTTTTTTTGGTAGGGTAGGCATTCATCAATTTAATAATGAATACTTGAATTTTGCCTCATACCCTCACCGCAGTCTGGCTAGCACAGTTGATAATGTGCTGGGCTTCAGTGCCAGAGGACGTTGGTTCGAATCAGCGAAAGGACAAATAAAAAGCAAACAGCCAGCTTGCAGAGATGGTAGTACGCTGGACTTCAGAGAGGAGTACGCACACTCGTATGACGGAAGGGACAATTCAAGACCAATGCAATGGCGTAGTTGCAATTGGTAGTACGCTGGACTTCACTGAGAAAGGATGCAGACTCAAATAATGAAAGGGACACGTCAAGCAATATTGAATGAAGGTCCAGCAACCACAGAAATTGCCACGATTCAACTCAGAGCCTATGGAGGAAAAAAGGAACAGCCAGATATTTGAAGGGGGAACATGGAATGAAGTATAGTAAAGATGTCAAGGGTGATTCGCAGGTACAAGAACGATGATAGGCACGAAACACAAGGGGAGTGGTGATAGGAAGGAGCCTGCACAAGTGAAGCAATGATGTCAAAGAGAAAACACCAAGAAACAGGCATTCACAAGAGGAGTTCTGACAACAATCAGACCGTACTGAGATGAAGAAAAATTGAAAGAACAGGAGTAAAGTCAGCAGATAGCGAAATGGCGAAGTGAGCACAAAAACATGATGGGAGGAGAGGGAGAATATTTTTTTTGCACTATACATTGTTGATAAATTAAAGAAAAAAAAAAGGCAACCAGCAAATTCCACCAATCAAATTGTAGGATGTCGATCAAACTAACCAATGAGAAGGCGAGGAATTGTGTATTTACATTTTGAGCGAACTGGTGTAAAAATTCCCTAAAATGCAAAAGTGAAATTTCTCGCTTTCTGATTGGTCAAAATTGGTCACGTGATCGAAATTGTACGACCTGATTGGTAGAATTTGCTAATTACCAATATGGAGAGAAATTTAGAGGAAAACAAAAGAAAAAAGGGGGAAATAGTGTCTAATCGTAAATATGGGATTCCGTTTTGGTCACGTGACCACATCTGGCCAATCAGAAAGCGAGGAATTGTACATTTGCATTTTAAGCGTGAAGCGGGTAAAAGTGTCCTAAAATGCAAAAGTAAAATTTCTCGCTTTCTGATTGGTCAGTCTTGATCACGTGATCGAAATTCTGCGACCTGATTGGTAGAATTTGCTAATTACCAATATAGAGAGGAAATTACAGGAAAACAAAAGGAAAAATAAAAAATAGTGTGTAATCGTAAATATGGGATTCCATTTTAGTCACGTGAGCACTACTGACCAATCAGAAATGGAGGAATTTGCATTTGCATTTTATGAAGGAGGCGTGTAAAAACCTAAAATACAAAAGTAAAATTTCTCGTTTTCTGATTGGTCAGTTTTGGTCACTTGATCGAAATTCTGCGACCTAATTGGTAGAATTTGCTGATTACCGATATGGAGAAAAAGATAAACTGGTAAACAAAGGGAAAATGGAAAATAGCGTCTAATCGTAAATATGAAATGCTATTTTGGTCACGTGGCCATATCTGACCAATCAGAAAGATAGGAATTGTGCATTTGCGATTTAAGCGAGCAGCTGGTTAAAATCACTCCAAACGCAAAAGCACAATTTCTAGTTTCCTGATCGGTCAAATCTGACACGTGATTTAAATCCTACAATCCAATTGGCCGAATTTTCTAATCACTAATCAAAAGAGAAAAGTAAAGGTAAACAAAACGAAACAAATGAAATAGCCTCAAAAAGCAAATATTGACTGTAGCTGTATTTTACTGATATCTGATAGGTGGGGATTTTGGATTAATTATTCAAAGAAACGGAAAATGGTGTTGTACTCTTAATGTCGACCTCAACCATGGCCACGTGATGCAAATCGTTCGATGCGATTGGTTGAAGTCCTTACTTGCCTTGTTTCAGAAATCGTTTGACATTCGACTTATCCATTCATTTACAATTCCGTTTGTAACTACGAATATTAGTTCATCTTTGCCACTTCTGGTAGGAAGTTAAGATAAGGAAAACGACTTCTAAAATGTTTAAGCGCTGTGAAGACTACGGTTCTGGAAATGCAAATTAGCGGGTGACAAAGACATTCAAATTCGTACCTTTGTAGGAACCATTGTTTACCAATTAGATTAGACGTTGTGTCTTGCTTTAAGGCTTTCTCTGATTGGTCCAACTTAGTCACCTGTTCAACATACTGTCATTTGATTGGTAGAATTTCCTGTTGAGTCACGCAGAGCCAGAAATAAAACAGTTAAAATAATTTGTTTCCCAGATTTTTACGTAAATAACTCAGCTTTTCTGAGGGAGGCTATGCTTGGAGTATTGAAGAGATTCTGATCTTTTGGTTCACACGTTAATCTCACCTGCTTGTCTGTTAAAAAGCGTGAACTTTGCGGTGTTTGGCAAAGATTGAACATAGCTAACAATCATCTTCACTATGCAAATAAGATGGTCCTATTACTTTAATAACCGCGAAACATTAGTTTGTCTCCCACAAGTAATACTACACACAATAGAGCAACAAGAGAATACTGAAAATAATATTATTGTTTCTTCTTTTCTTTTTCTTTTGTTTTGGTCAAAACAATAATGAAGATTTGAACAGAAACAAAAGGGAGCTATCCTCTAATCCCACTGGAACAAAGAAAATAAAGCTCAATCTTCAGGGAATTGTCTACTAACACAACCCCATATGGCCGCCATTCCTTTGTTTTGCTAAACCAAGATGGCCACCATAACATAACGTGCACGTGTTTTTGTATTTTTATAATTCAATATGGCTGTTGTTTCTTTGTTTTTTAATCCAATATGGCTGCCATGACATCATATGAATCATTTTTGCATACTAATATAATCCAATATGGCTTCCGTTCTTGCATATAACGTTTCTTGTGAAATGGTAGATTACTCCTTGCAAGTTATCGATCTAAATGCATATATTTATTTCTTTATTTATTTATTTAAGGCTGTGTACGAACAGTACTGGTGCAAAAACAATAGGACATAAGTCCCCTCCCAAGTTTAAGCACCAAGAAATGTCTCCTTCATTTTAACTGTCTAGTGGTTTTAATTTCCTTTTATTGCATCCAAATCCACTTAAAGTGGGCAACAACTGCCAAAATAAAATAAAAATAGATGTTTATGTACGCCAATTACCTCGTAAAATACTCTTTTAAGTCTGGGGCAAGCGATACGAGTAGAACAGCAACCAAAAGTCTTAAGAACAATTTTCAACAAGGTTTATCAAAAGAATTTATAAAATGTTACTTTTTGGAATTAGACCATAAACAAACTTGCTGGCAATACGCTTGTTTGGTTATCTTAGGTCATTTCTCTTTGTGTATTCATTATTTAAAGTTTTCTACAGGAACAAAGGAACGCCGAAACAAACAAAATACGTTTTTGCAAATACATTTAGCTTAATACACATGGAACAATGGTATAACGTCATATGACACTTCTTTTAGCATGCTAAATATAATTCAATATAGCCACCATGTTTTTCTTTATCCATTCTGTGCGCCATCATGTGAATTGTTTTTCAGTATTAACGTGCTCAAATATGAATGCCGTTTCATTGTTTTCAACAATCAATATGGTGGTGCCAGGTGCTACGTGCAGGGTCATTTTGCATAATAATATGATCCAGAATGGCTGCTTTGAACCAATATGGCCATCGCGTACCACACACTTCAATTGACATTCTAATTTTATCCAAAATGACCGTTGTTTTTGTTTTCTTTTTATTATGGCTGCCGTGACGTCACGTGCATCGTTTCGTATTCAATGTGGCAGCGCTTGTTAGTTTCGTTCCATCAAAGGAAGTACTGTGTTAATATGATTATTCTACATGAAACTTAAGAGATGATTCAAGTTTATTTCTTACCTGCAGAAAACAAAATGAACTGCTTCTGTTGTTCCAAGTCTTGTGTAGAGGACACCCCAAACTGCAAAGTTTATGAAAATAATCTCAGTGAAATAAATATTCCATGTTTATTTGTTTCTTACAGTCTCATGAGATTACATCGGCATGTCACCACCTTTTTCTAACATTGGTGTCATATTAAAATTCTTTTGTTCTCATTCACCTTATGCATGCAATGTTGTTCTGTCTGCTGTTAACCTTGAACGATCAAATGGTAAATGGTGCAAACTGAATAGAGTGTGTTCACATGACGTCACGGCGGCCACGTTGGGGGAGTAAACATAGAAACGGCGACCATCTTGGAGGAGTGAAATATTCTTTTGGGGATTAAACTCTATTTTTATGCAAATCCCTCCTTTTGTTTCATTATTATATGCAAATATGGCTTCTGGTCACATGAGCGAACACACTCTATTACTTTTAGCGTTTTCCTTTTATCGGAAGAATCAACATAATTAAACTGTGAATAGATAGAAGGCTAACGGTCTTTGTGTCATTCGAGCTTATCTACCAGGCAGCCTACAGTCCACTAATTATAATCTAATATAATTTAAAATACTGGCATTAATATAAGATTGAGTGATCAGCCGGAGTCATATAATTTCTCAATCAGAAATTTAATATAATTTCTCAATCGGAAATTTCCTGTTCGACGAGGTAAAAGAAAAACGAAAAAAACAAAAGAAAGACCAAAAGATAAATGGGTTGAGCGTGAGTTGTGAGACCTGTGGTACCGAAGGGTTGCTTACTTATTTGATGTCATCCTTTCTCTAACCTCTCTGATCACTGGTCATCTAATGACGACCCTCTTCAGAGTATTGGCAGGATCATATGCTCCTCCTGTGCCATTTAATTATTGCAAAATTTCTATATGAAACTCAAAAGCGTGCCACTTCAAGGCTTAAGATGCCTGTAACTTTGAATGTCAGACTAAATGAGAACAGAAAGGTGTGATACATTTCACACACACAAACAGTCGGGTTGAGCGAGGAGGTTTGAGTTCCTGAAACACCCACAAGTGCTAGCTCGTTTATTTGATTGTATCATTTGCTGGTCTCTTTGATCCACGATCAGAGGACATCCAATGAGGATGAAGCCAAGGCGTTCCGACTCTCTTCAGGGCTTTAGTAGGAACGTAAGTTCCTCCTGAATCGCCCATTAAGCGAGCTCAGATCGCCGCACAACCCACGCAACATTGTTATGATGTACTTATTACATTTAAACGAAACTAAGTTTGATTTCGCTCAATTGTGGCATGATTTCCCTCGTTTAGATGTAGACTTTCTATAGTGCACATGCGCATAACACATATTGAAAACTATTGTGATATTTTCATCCCTAAATACCGATATCAAAGGCGCCTAATTCATTAACGAGAATATTACGGGAAATTTGGCGGTTATAAAGAAAATAGGACAAAGATTAAGAAACTGCCATTAGAAAATGTCATGAAGATGTGTTTCTTATTCTCAAATACAGAAACTATTTTGGATCAGTTCTTAGTTGCACCAATTTGAAAACAGTATCCATTGAATTAACACTGGTAAGTAACTGACTAAAAAATCAAGGATTGCTGCCTTACTTTGAAAAAAAATATATTACAAAATCCATTACATGATCTCATGATTCCCACAAGTTTCACCCACAACCACCTTATGGACTTTAAGTATTACTGCTTATACATTACCCCCCATGGGCATCCGGTATTACCACCGTCAGCCTTACCCACCACCACCCCCATTGGCTTCCGGTATTACCACCGTCAGCCTTACCCACTGCCACCCCATTGGTTTCAAACATTACCACCGTCTGCCTTACCCACTACTACCCCCATTGGCTTCAGGTATTACCACCGTCAGCCTTACCCAATACCACCCGCATTGGCTTCAGGTTTTACCACCTTCAGCCCTACAACCCGTACAAATATATGTTTCTCTCACTATTTTATA
>BLAZ01001526.1:1492857-1495357 GCA_014633955.1 Acropora tenuis
AAACAAACAAGATGGCGGAGCTTGTTGAAGATGAGGGACTGGTAGAAATAACTATACCAGAAGCTCGATTAGATGATGCCAAAAGGCGAAAACTCATACTGTTTTATGAGAAGAAACCTGTGTTGTGGGATACGTCCCTAAAGTTACCAAAGAAAGACGCCAAAGACCAAAAACTAGCAGCGATAAAAGAGCTCGAGGAGCACTTCGGCTTCAAGTTTTCAGGAAGCGAGCTAGTAGCAGCCTGGAAAGGCATTCGAGCCTGCATGCTCAGGGAGGTTAAAAAAGTTACCGAGGGATTGAGCAAACCAGCTGGGCAGCAGTACAACTCCCAGTGGAAGTTTTTCACCCAATGGCAGTTTCTGAGCCTGGGTTCAAGTGTTGCGAGCAATGTTGCGTTAAAAATCGTCTCGTGTAACATACCGTTGGCGCAACATCGTTGCGTTAAAAGTTGTGTCCTGTAACATGGATTAAAAATCGGCGTTAAAAATCACCTTTAGGCGTAAGCTACTATGCTGTCCGTTCTGAGTGAGTGTGTGTAACAATAGAATCCGAGCCCTCAACGAACTCGATCCGATGTTCCCCGATCTTTGAAACTTCCCCGGAAACAGAGTTTTTCAGAAATATTGCTTAGTTACATCTTCGGGCCCAGCGTGGTTAAATACAATATCGCTTATACGCACTCTTCAGTAATGCATTTAATTTCACATTTTCGACGCATGTTGGCATTTTTTAAATCAAATGTTTGGCTTTGTTAGCTTACGGGCGAACAATTTACATTGGAAATTACGATTTATCGTGAGCCATTAGGGAAATGCTACCAGTACCTTGGCATTTCAAACAACATCAAATACACGAGATCGCTCTCACGTACCCATCGCACTATTAGCGAGCTAAACGCCGGCCGCCTACCGAACGTGGGACAGATAAACTACAATAATTCTAGTGTAATGAACAATGAAAAAATAGGCAAGATTTAATTGAATAAATAAAAGAGATGAACTATAATGGCTTAAATTCTTAGGAACCTACAATAGTCACATTCGTCGATAGAGGTGCTGTATAACCATCCTTTGAGTAAGTAAAGAAAAAAACTTCCTCAGTTTTCGAGCGAAAGCGAAGAATTTTGTGCTTGCTAATTGAGTTTGACCCGGACGGAAGAGGTCTAAGCTACGGATCGCAATACAACATTAAACAATTATAATGGTGTTCCTTAATTGCTTTTCGCTCAACGTTGAATTCTGTGTTGAGCTCTGCGTTGGACGTGAGTAAATTATCAATGTACTACTCTATTTTTGTTCAATTTTCCGCAGTCGGTGATTTGTCCTTCGATAGCACTTATCATGACCACTTTAAGATACTAAAACTACGTAAAGGATGTACCAAAATGCACGCAAATAACCAATTACTAAATATGATTGGGACATACCAATCAGTGACGCTCGGAATGTACCAAAGTGAAAAACCCTTTAGAAACATGGTCTTCGGTGGTCTCCACTAATAAAAAAAACAAGAATTTTGACACTACTTTAAACAATAATAATGGTAAATCGCTTAAAATTTTCCCTTCAGTAGCTTACTATGTGTCAAATACAAAGGCTTTTTGACCATATCTTCGAAACATTTGGATTCATTCTTGTCCAATTTAAATCTGAAATAATGAGAAGTAACGCTGATCGCTTCCTATTTAATTGCAGCCACCTGTTTCTTAAAGATCAATAGGGGCATTACTTTTAACTAACAAACCAAACTTTTAATCATGCTTCAAGCCTATCGTTCTTTCTACCTAACAAAAGAAAGGCGTTTATTTTGTTCTTCAAGTGTTAGCTTTTTTTTTTGTGGTTGCAGCCTTGAACACTATTGAAACAGAAGACCCTTTGGCTTTAGCTTTGAATGACAGCATGACACTTCACTGGGAGTATTATGACATGATATGTGTCATGCGAGTCTAGTTTGAATGGCTCAGTAGGGAGAAAATGTTTTAGGCTCGAATTTCGTCTGAAGAGCTCGAGCTTTTCCTACTCTTCTTGAATCACGGTCGGAAAACGCACCTCTAGTAAGTAAAATTCCGCAGGATTCCCCTTTATAAATGCCTACGTGCAGCCGAATGGAAGGACAAGTGTCACATGAACCTAAATGAAGTTTAATGCTCTAGGTCGTAGAAAATCCGCGCGGTGCCTCATCATAAGTTATATCTTGTTCCTCTTTTGTTGGGAATTTCTTCGCGTATATCCGGGTGAGTGGATCACATTTTTTTTTTATCTTGTTGTTCAGAAAAAAATGTTACGTCACTGAACGAGTTTAATCCCTAGATCCTCCTCGTTTTTCGAATTATCTAATCGACGATGATCTACCAACTGCATTAAAAGCTGAAAAGTATACCATACGCCCGCTAAGTCGTCTATTTTACTACAATAAAGGAAACGGGAAACTCAAAGGAACTGCATACAAATTGTAATTTGCTTTACACCCCTCTTGCTTCCTGAGGAAAGCAAACAGCAGT
>BLAZ01001526.1:1646981-1654481 GCA_014633955.1 Acropora tenuis
TTTAGTTTTGGTAGGTGATACTCAAACGTAGACTGCTAAGCTGCTCACCTTTACCCTCTAAGCTGTACCAAGGGTAACCGCGTTCGCACAACAAGCATCCACAGCAGCAAGCACACATGTATTCAGGGACAGTTTTTTGTCCTTCGTCAATGACCACTTCCTTTGATTCAGTAGACTGAGAAGTTTGTTCAACCAGCGTTAAAACGCATTCACTGCTTTTGTTTTTACAAAACGGCATTTCATCATCACCATTTCCTACTTGCACGCCTATACTTTTACATGTTCTGTCAAGAAAAGCAGCAAGAAAAAATAGCTTCCTATGGTTGTCCAATTTTCCTTGAGGACAGATTTTTTTCTTCGTCTGATGGAAGGTATTATGCACTGGCAGGTCGTACTGGGAATGAGGTACGAACGAATTTAACGACAAAGAAAACACAACGCGAACTGGTCAAAGAGAACCCCAGAACTCATGTGTTTATTATATCGTTTTTTAACTTTAAGTAGAACAGACATCGCTTTATTACCACCTTCTTCCCAACGACCTAGCCTGTCTCTACTAAAGACGGTCGGCATTGGCGAATAATACATAAGATAAGTGGGGATCGTACCTGAAATCACTTTCAGCTTGTGGGGCCCCACCCAAGTCAACTTGTATGCCACACCTAACAATAAAACGAAATTGGTTTCCAGTGAAAGAGGGCTTAAGGCAAGATCGACACACGCTTCACTAGCCCCACAGCGTGAGATTACTTGTATTTTAATGAACTTAAATCCTAAATATGCTGATCAATCTTGGAACGAATGAGAATTCTAAATGATTGTTTGAAAAAACGGCTCCGATGTCTTGTTTGACGATAGTGCGTGCGCACTGTGAACCATCATACACGTCAATCAGGAGTATTACAATAGGAAATGAGAGAAAAAATATGTTGTTGTGGAATCTATCGCAGATTAGAGCTTACTCTGGTTACGAGGTCTTGGCAAAAAACATGAATCTTCTAAAACCTAGAGAATAACAACTATAGGTATGATAAGAGACTTTATAAAATAATCAGGGAGTATGCACTCTCTCATTGGTCAATAGGTTTGTTTACATGACATTATGTAAACACGGTTGTGACAGCGCACGAATTTTGATTGGTTATGTGTTGTCAGATGCGTATTTTGATTGGCTTCTAGGAAGTGTGAACATGTATATAAAAAGTGTATTTCTGTCAAGAATCAAATAAACAGTATTTTCCTTCATTTGTCAAATTGTTTTCGGGAAATATTTTATAAAAGCAATAGAGGACTTTTTTCTCTGTTTACATAGCCTCATCTAAACGCGAGAGGAGTTGGAGAATTCTCGACAGTTATGCGAACCCTCGACTGCGTCTCAGGTTTGCAGAACTGTCTCGAATTTCTCCCAACTCTCCTCGCGTTTAGATGAGGCGATGTAAACACGTAAAAAGTCCACTATTGCCTAATTTATAGCAATGTTTCTTGAAAAACATCTTGTAGCGCTCTTTGAAAGAGATCTTTAATTTTCCAGACATGTTCAGCAATTGGAGAACGACCCAACAAACGATACAACACATACACACACACATACAAAAAAAATCTCCTAATTCTGATAAAGACAGAAGCTCCAGGTCATAGGAGCCAACGAGAGCAGTGGTGGCGCAGTGGTGAGAGCACTCGCCTCCCACCAATGTGGCCCGGGTTCCATTTCCGGACTTGGTGTCATATGTGGGTTGAGTTGGTTGGTTCTCTTCTCTGCTTTGAGAGAATTTTCCCCGGGTACTCCGGTTTCCCCTCTGCTCAAAAACCTGCATTTTATTTGATTTATTTAGATTTGTACACGACCCCAGAAGCTCTGAGCTTTTAAACCTATCGTGTTTAAATAAAAGGATATTATTATTAAAACAGAGGTCCTACTTCTTGCTTACAAATATTGTCACCATAGTCTAATTGGATGAAAAAATGGATTCATTGTTTCAACAGCTAATAAGTCCCTAGTTGGAACATTAATGGCAATTAATGACCGTATAACGAGAAATATCGCTATTTAGTTACAAATGAACTTACTCTACACTCGTCACCATCCTATATAAGTAATGCGACACCTAGTTTTCCTGGATCATGTACCTGAAAACTGAAATCAAAGTTGGTGTTATTGCTTGTATTGTGCCACCCGGTTTTCAGCAACTTTGAGGTTGCAACGTTCACGCCCCAGCCGCAAACCACACCACAAACATGATATCACCAGAGCCGGGGTAAAAGTTTCACTTCGGTTTCATTTTCCACGCGAGTTTGGATTTCAAAACGTTCCACAATTATTGCGAGGCGAGTCCAACCGTTCAATTTCGAACCACAAATGGATTAGATTGGAGCTGTTGCAATGTTTCAATGGTACACTAGTAAGGTTGAAAACACAGTAAATTCGTAAAATCCGCACTAAATTCTTGGAATAGTCGATACCAGACTTCCTCATGACTTCAAGTCAGACTAGTTACAAAAGCGCGAAAACTCTGGCGGGTGCCAACCATCGCGTTCAATCATTTCAAACAAGCGGAGAAAAGTTTAAACCCTCGAGCAAGAACTTCCAGAAGAACTCGAAAAACACAACCAAAGGAAAGCGTTTGATTGAACACGTCTCTATGGTCTCGTCCGTCTCATAACAAAGAAAAATCATGTGAACAAGAAAGGACTTCGCATCTCACTCTTGTCGGTGGACTGCCCACAGTGAACTCAACAATAACAATAAAAGGTACAAATAAAATGGAAAATGTTCCTGACGAACATGGTTAGGTAAGTAGCGTTTCAATAACAAATTTTATAGTGGCAATGTTAAACTTTTTATTTCGCATTGTGAACATTCGGAACAACAACTAGTTTTAAGTGCGTACTTTCTTGACATGGTATTTCTGTTTCATTCAACGAGATCGGAGATTCACCTACAAATAGATGGTAATTTCAATATACAAGCACGTTCAAGAACTTCCGAGTTGAATTTTAAAAAATCATTTTATTATTTTATGGCGCAAAAAACCGAACGCAAAACAAGACGAGAAAATTCTGTCGAGCGGAGAAAGTGTTCTGCACGCAAAATGCAAATAAGCCTGCCAATCAGTATTGCACGCTTCGCAAGTGCCACGGAAGAAACACGAGTCTAGAACGCCAAAAACACCAAAATGCTCACAACTCACAACGGTACTTGTGTCTGATTACTTCTTTTCGTTCAAAGGTGAGCGTGAATTTGTTATGATGATAAAACGTTATTGCTTAAAAATGCAACATTAATTACCATTAAAAAAGTCACTTCAAATGACTGATGAAAATGGCCACTTACTATTGGTGGAATTTTGCAAGAAAACCCAACGCCGGCAATTTTTTCTTTTCGTCTGGTTTAACAGTTACGTCCTGCCAGAAAACAATTTCAAATCCTTGAACGTTGAGAAAATACTATTGCCGATTAAATTTTGGCTTTGAAGTTTAGTTAAGCTCAACCTCCATGTAGCTTTTCAGCATAGATTATAATAATCATAACAGCTTTTCGTAAACAAACCCACTGGAAGACTGTTGCTTAGGGGATGAATATTGCAACATTGGTTGTTAGTATTAAGATTCTTTATCTCTCGCTGAGACCAACGGTTTTCAATTCCCAATTTCGCAGATCACGAAAATTAGAAAGAAGTTGAAATGTGAAATAACCTTAACAATGATTACGATATCAAACGTGAAAATTACGATATCAAATTAACCAAGCGAAAACTAAATTCGGCTGTAGCTGCCTAAATTTTTCCATTCCGTGTATTGGGCTGATTTTGTTATTTTTTATGGGTGTAAGATTTAAATGAAACAAATAATGCATCTTCATTTTTATCAGATAAGATTTTTTTGGTGCAAAAATTCCTTTCGAGATATATTAAAAGGACTGAATTTTTACCACCAAATCTGGCGGGTTTGGTTATTCGCGATTTTGAAACATTTCGTGATATGAAAAAGGAAAGTCAGGACAGTTCATTTCTCAGTTTCATTTACGGAATAGAGGAATAAGTTTGAAGTTTCTTCAATATTTGGGCGGACATAAAAAGAACCTGCTGAGAATGCTAGCGAAGCTATTAAACGAAAATAAGAAGAACATGAAATGCTTTTGATCCAGGAGTTGCTGCCAATGCAGCATTCAATGTGAAGTCAACGGTATTTTGAATATCTTATATCTGTAGAGATATTAATTTTATCCACTTCATTGAAGAAAAAAGACCGACCTTTAACAGTTCTTGTAGGGTTCAAGTCAGCTAAATTCTTAACTTTCCGCTGCGAATCTTCACGAGGACAATCTCTGCCGAAGGTATTTTTTTTCTTCTTATAAACATAAGTTGCTTTCTTGCCTTGCATTCAGTTTCGAGACAGTGAACTACGCTTACTGCGTGGAAGAAGTAGCAAGTTACTTGCTGTGTTGGTCTGCAGTGATTTGAAGTTAGTCTTCATTTGATGTGGTGTTCTGATATAATTTGATTAATCATGCTCATGTCTCCATTTCCAAGACTTATTTTAAAGGAGCCAATATTTTTGTGTTTACCGCAAACAAAAGAAGACTATAATTACATCACAAGTCAAAGTTTAATATTCAAAGTCATTAAAAATACTTGCAGTTTGTCACTGTTTTATCTGTTGAAATCAAATTTTAAAGTTCTTATGACGTAAAGGAAAGCTCTGGTTTGATGAAAAAGCAAACCTCTATTAAAATGGAAGCTTTCTCGTGGTAGACGATTGCCAGAAAAAAAGAGTGACATGTTGGAAGTTATTTTGGCTATCGATACGCCGTGTGAAAAAATAATTTTAAAAACAAGCACTCAATAATTTAGTCATTGTTTGGTGCACTTTGTCGTTTTGCAAATGTAGTGAGCCGGAGTGAAAAAGCAATTTTAAAGTGCTTATTCAGTTTTCTCACCAACTGCATAAATATTTTACCAAAATTTAGAAGCTTTCATGGTCTTGTAGCGCACATTTGTGTTGACCAGTCCGATTTTCGTTTAATTAATGTCTTGAAAGTTTTTTAGATTACTTTCTTTTTCGCAGCATTTGGCAGAAAAAGACATGTCCATTTTTTTTAGGAAACATTCTTTTTTTTTCGTAATCTTAAAAGATCTTATTGTTGTCGGCTGCCCAAGCCCACTAAAGAACCACAAACCATGTCATCTGTTTTTTAGAATGTAAACAAAAGCGAAAAAAAGGAACTCGATATTCTTTTATGAGTGGTGCTCCTTATCGGCGACTGCAGCTACAAGAATTTTATCGAAAAACCTACGTTATTAAAGTATTTCGTGTTTATACCAAGGTGTACAGTTTGTAGATAGCAGAGATACCATTCAAAAATGAAACTGGCATGAACGGTGTCAATTGAATAACCTCAAGTCACTAGGGAGCTTGCGCAATGGGGAATGGAACGAGAACGTCACCTTAAAACACAAATTCACTTTATTTGTGACATAAAATAATTGTTTCAAGTCCTTCGGAATATAAAAGGAAAACAAAAACTAACTTTCTAAGAATTTAACTGGCAACAACGGATTATGAATTTATAGAAAAACGCAATCTTTTAGCGTCGTGCACTGACGTCCAATACAGGGTCTCAATTGTTTTCCTTTTTTTTTATTTGGTCATTTCGCGTTGCTGTTTCATGGGGGCGTCAAGCAAATATTTCAAAAGAAAACAAAAGCACTTGTGGGGCGTGCAGCATGTGCAGTAATCATACATATATTTTTTTCATTAAATACACAAATTTCTGACGTCTTCTTTGCCGTCATCATCGTCCTTCACGCAACAGGACAGCTGGATGACTCAGGACGGCGCGCGCAGAAGGACGAAAAATGTCACGCGAAAAAATGTGCATTGCCGTTCTTGCGTGACATTTCAAAATTTCGTCATTCTGCCTTCCGGAGTCTTACAGTCGTCCTGTTGCGTGAGGTCTCTAACCACGACGAGGACGGCCTGGCCCATGCAGAAATGTACAAAACTAGAATAAAACAGATGTACTACTTGTGCAAAGCCGTTGGTTTGTTTTTTTTTAACAGTAAATCTATTGTTTATTGTAGTTCTCGTTGACGTCGGAGGTTGCTCAAACTCGAAATGTTGAATAGTTTATGCTACGACATTGCCTTGAAACAATACTACCATTTATTGCATGTATGGAGAAAAATGATTGTGTCCTGCACATTCGACCGTACGAAATAATCAAATCCGAGTCGGTGGAAGACGTTGAGGATTTTCCTTTAGATCAGTCAAATTGTCTAGATAAACAAACGATTTTTTATATACATTCAAAACATCAGTCACATGGACTTTAATTAGTAGGTGCTACCACTTATGCATGGTCCACCGTAACGGTAAAAAAAGAACTCACAAAGTTAATAGCGAGGCAAACGCAAACTGTAAACATCCGATTATTACGCTTTCGGTATGAATTATAAACATTACAGATGTTGACAACAACGTGCAGTTAGTATACTTACTTCAAAACTCGTTCTCGCTGTTCTAGTTGCGGAGTACTTAAGCCTTGCTGAACAAAGAGAACACGGTGGAATAATCTCGACCCATTGCAGTAGTTAATGAGATACATAGTACAAAGTTAATGAATAGGGAGCTTATAAGCAACAACGACGGCGGAGGGAACATCACCTGGCAATGTAATTCGATCTTTGAAAAATGTGAGCTAACTATAAACCTGGAATTAAAACGACGAAAGGATAGGAAATTAGAAGAATTGAAAAACTGAAAAATTGTCGTCTATTACCCGGTCATTTACACAACTGCAAAACAGGTTATTTCACGTCATGGATAGAACGAGGACAACTCGGAACGGCTGAAAAATGTGCCAAAACGAAAACTAAAACTATAATTGTTTTTCAACGTTAAATATGGAAATTTGTGACTTTCTTCATAGTTAGTACAGGGGATCACGTGGTGGTGCGTTTCAACATCAATAAGCGAAACAATAGGCCGACCCTTTGAAGTTTGCCGGTTTTCATAACCATTCCTCTCTACTAACTATGCTTTCTTGTTGTCGCCCTTGTCGTCTTGGTTGCATAAGCTCCCTGAAGTTAGAAGTAACTTTCACCTAAGCTTCCAGTCACGTCTAATTTTAATCAACACCCATGACACGGGTCGTACAAGTCTTGGTGACACGTTATTTGAAAAGAGAGTGAAAATAGATGACTATTTCGTTATATTTGCCATCATTTCATTATATTTGCCATCTTTGAGGGAAGGATAACACCAAAAAATTAATTCAAATCTTCTCTCAGTATGTGTTTCAGGGAGTTAATAGATGCAACATTCCCACGGAAGAAATAAAGACTCTTAGTAGGTAAGTGTATGTATTTCATGTTTTAATGGTAGTTTTTAACTTCGGCCGGTGAGCAAACCTTTCAACTTCCCCACCCCTTTCATTCATCTACCACTTCTCAATCAACACGGAAAAGTTCGAAGATCCAACAAGCAACCGATGACAACAAT
>BLAZ01001526.1:1663943-1670202 GCA_014633955.1 Acropora tenuis
GGTATGATTTGAGAGGAAAAGGTATGAAATTACTTCTCCACAATTGACCTGAAACCAATATAGTACTCTTTCAGCTAGGAACTTCAAGTGAACCCATCAGCTTCAGCACAGTTAAAATGGACACTTTCATCGAGTCCCCGGCTCACAACTCTTGCCTGAGTCCTAACAAGGGCGAAACAACTTTCTTTGGCTGCGACTGCTCAGCTGTTATGGTAGTGCGTATGCCCACGGTCTTGGGGACACCACGGGGCTGGTGTTGATGTGTGCCCACCTTACTCTCTGCTCTTCCAAATGCACAAACCTTGTTCTCAGGGCCTACCTGCATCGATTGTTAAAAGTAGAAAAGGCCCGAGAACTAAGATACAAATTGAGCACACTTCCAAGAGCTTTACGTTTTAAAAATAATGATGATCAATTCTTTTAAAAGTTTTAAGTTTTAAAAATGCATTTGATCAATTTTTTTTTCGTTATTTATGTACGCTTTTTCAGGGCTTTGTTGGATTTTCCTGCTTTTGCTGCTCTGGATTACCGCTGGTGCCGTTATAGCCGCAGTGATTGTTCTCTGGCTAGTGCTTGCATGCTTTGCCAGTTCCGATGACTGATTCCTTCTTTTCAGTTCTGCTAGCAACTTTTCGTAAATGTATTTTAAATTTCGAGGTAAAATAGATCTGCACGAGGAATCCCCCGGTAATTAAAGGTGGACCGGTTTGATTGGTTCGTTTGTCTGGCTGCTATTGCTCTCACCTTACTAAGGGAGAGGTGGCCTGCCATTAGCGTTATGCATAAACTGGTAACGGGATGAAAACTGAATTTGCAGGTAAATGCTGTTGGTAGTAACGCTGCTATTACATTAATCCGCCGGGAATAAAACTGAAAAATGTCGTTGTAGGACGAGCTGAGTGTTTACATCGCATTTGATGATCATAAGCTTTGAATTCTTTATTTCTAGCACATACCCCAGACAAAATGGTTGGATTTGTTGGAAGTGGAGACATTGTATAAGCGCACTGTTTAACTAGTATAGGAGATGGTGTCTTCCTGACACCTCTTTTAAGGTTAAGGCTTTTGGTTTGTTACCTTTAAAGTTGCTGCTAATGCCTGGAAAAGCACTTAACTGCGATGGTGAGATGTGAATGAACGCTTCGGAGACGCTGCTGAAACTGCACTTCAGTGGCGATTGACAAGCACCAACCTGAACATCGAAACTACGTTTTATAAATTGTCTTTTTGTGGACACATTTGCTTTTTAAACAGATGAGGAAAATCAATAACTTTAAATGACCGGAAGGGAAATTTGACCGACTGAAGTTGTATGAATTAATGCGGATATCTTCTGATTCAACAGCTTTTACGTAAGTGCTTTTCATTTTTGTAGTGTAAAATGATAATGAACGCATATTGATGAGAAAATAGAACACTTTAACAGGTGTTTTGTCAAAAGGGATATCAATGAGTTACCAAATATGTCATCTTCTTTTAGTTACGTCGCATCATGAACATAACTGAGTGTGTAATTGATAAACTGATGAATCTTTTTGTAAATCAAGACTTTGAGTTTGATTTACCATTCACTCATTTGTTGTCCTACTTATTAAGCCTTGATTTTCCAGCTACTAATACGAGATATATTCTTTGCATCCTTGTAATAAACGGTCCTTGATGGGGATTTAATCCTCCGATGCTCTGTGTATCATTGTGATTGGTTAGCATCCTGTGAAGGGAACGCACTTGACAGATCACAGGACCCCCTTTAGACACACATCGTCGTCGAACGAAACACCAAGTTTTCTGGAAGGAAAATCAATATAGGAAATCGATCAGAAATGGCGCATCGGCATTGTCGTTTGTGTTTTCCTTATCGAGCTTCCGCAAAAGTTTGGTTCCAATGTCCACGTGCTCACAGCCTGCAGAACTCCATCAAGAATTTATGCTCTCTCTTTTCTCGTGCCTTGACTCGACTTTGTTGCGCGAGAGCTGAGGATAGACAGACTCCGTTTCTGGACAGAAATCGAGGAATGTGTGTCATTGCCCTGATCGGCGCCTAGTCTGGGCATAATTGGTGGTGTGCTCGTATAGCCCAGCCGGTTTCCCTATGGAGAAATTACAAAATCGTGCCTCTCTGTAGCTATTAATATATATAATGTAACCCCGAATGGAGTCTGAGTTAATAGCCCATGAGACCGAAGGCCGAATTGGCTTTTGATTCAGAAGCTATAACGACGAGAGGAATGATTGTTTTAGTAAAATCCAACTAGTTGGTCAAAAAGATATCGAGATATCTTTCGCTAGCTAAAGCGCTAGCTAAAGCGCTAGCTAGGCAAAACGCGATTCAGCCGCCATGGTTTTGGTTTTCAAGGCCGGCGCTTTAAGCTACGAGTGGGCTATAACATATAGCTTCGTAGTAGCTTAACCAATCAGAACGCAGCATTGATTATAGACCACCAGCTGGATTTCACTTATTATAAATATATATAAACAGAAAAGAATCAATTGTACAATTCATTGTACCTGAAGAAAGCTGGTTTCGCCAGCCGAGGTATGGTACTCAAATTTAAAATAGCTCCACGTTGCATCCGTTCCTGCTTAGAAAATCTGCAATTCTTACCACAACAAACCCATTAGATCACTTATGTGATCCGACGTGTACCAGCGAGATTATTGTCAACGGTTGATTGCTGCGTCTTCGCAATCCATGTCTACTCGTGCAAGGTTTCATTCAATATGCATGACAAATAATTTGGACCAATTGGAACGAATCCGACTAATATATATCTTAATATATATATATATATATATATATATATATATATATATTAGTCTGAAATCCTAGGATTTATTCCTAGTCAGTTGTTGCAATAAATACACACATTTCTTTGATTTCTTTGAGAATAATGCAGTTTTTTGTTTGTTCGCTTGTTTTTTTTTCCGTTTTCAGTTTACTCCGCTACAACCACCAGAGACAGTTCCTACAGCTCCGACAGGGTGAGAGGTTTACTACTTCCACTTCCTTCCATCCGATTTTAACTTTAATTGAGTTGATTCAACAATGGGAATAGTCTGTCACGAAAGCTAACTTATTCTTATCTTTGTCACTAACGTCACAAACCATTTACTTTACTGTACAGCGAGAGCCAAACACGCGTAGTTGAGATTCTCTTAAAATCATGTTTCGTTTCCTTCAAATGATTGCTTTAATCTTTTCAGGAAATCCAGGCGCGGAAATATTGTAAGTAAGGACAACTAATGGAAAATACCAAAAGCTCTCCCTGAAGAAATACTAAGCCCAACCCACATGTCACTGACTCAGGATTCGTGAATCACACCGTAACATTATCGGGTTGAATGCAGCAATGGCAACCGACGCCACAAGTACGTTAAAAGTCAGCTTGGAGACACCATCACTAAGGACTTAAATTAACATAATCTTTTATTGAAAAATTCTTTTATTCTCAGCCCAGTCGACTTCACAGCCCTTATTTTTGATCATAACGCGCGCTGCTCCGTCAATATGGAAGAGTTTAGCACTGAGTGTGTATTGCAGATGAATTGTTGTTACTTACAAACTTTCTTTGGCCGATTAATCTTTTGTTACTCCAATGCCAATTTGACTTACCATTCACTCATTTGTTGTTCTCACTTATTAAACCTTCACTTAAAATTCCAGCTTAATGCGAACGATATTCATTGCCTTTTGCAACCTTGTAACGAAAGGTCCTTGCTGGGGACCTTCAGTTTTTTCCTCTGTCCCTTTCTACGATTGGTTATAATCTTGTGAATGGAACCTAGGATCCCCAGACGGCCTTAAGATAAGACGTATCGCCCTCTTCGTCGAAGGAAACATCAATTTTTTCGGACAAAATCATCCTGGCAGCTAAGAACACAGCACTGACCGCGCCCGCGATCATAACGAAAGAAAGACAGGCCACAAGGTACAAAATGAACATGAAGATTGCCAATATTACACCTGTCGAGAACTGAAACAAAAGTACAAGGAAACGTCCAACCTTGGGGCTTATAATCAGCAAGGACGTTTGGGTATTGCATCTGCTGTTTGAGAATGACTGTAACTTTACATTGAATCAAAATTTATCTATGAGGCAGGGAAAGGGGTCAAAGAGACAATAGAGTTATCAAGAGTATATGGAGAAAAATTGATAACCCAGCCGGTGGAGATAACCTAACTGGTGCACGTAAAGTGTTTTACTCTCCAGGAGACAACCACCTACCTTTTCCCATCAAACTTTGCCACTAAAAATCCTTGCTTATACCACAGCAGAATGCAAATATCGCAAGCCAATATGGAATTCTGTTTCACATGTTTACTGTCTTGTTTTGCTTTGTTCATGTGGTAACTTTATGCTCACAATCGTCGCAATTATTGGCCTACAACTGTAATTAGTTCTGACAAAGTTAACCTCCTTCGTCTTGTTTGTTTGTTTGTTTTTTTTTTTCATTATTTAGTGACAGCCATAAATCGATTCTATACCCGGCCATGCCAGATTGTGAACTAGTTTTAAAATTCCTTCCTAATTCTGCGTATGGAACGAACTGAAGGACTTCCGGTTTTCTGCACAACCTCAAGCTCACGATGGCTTTATGTCATTAAAACGTGCACAACGAATTCCGTCTGTGATTATGAGTCGGATAATGTAACATAGGTGGGCGGCAGATCACGAGGCACTGGCTTCCTTCTCAGAAATTCCCGGTTTGTGATGGAACATACTCTTGAGTACAACATGCTTTGCCTTTGTGCAAAATGTTGACTCCTTTCAAGATGTCTTTTTTCTTAGCGTTTACCGTAAAAAGTGAATATTTAACAATTAGACCCATAGCCCGAAAGGGCTACGGGTCAATAGCCCATGAGGCGAAGCCGAATGGGCTATTGATCCGTGGCCCTTGAGGGCGAAGGGTCTAATTGTTTTAGTATCACCCAACTAGTTGGACAGAAAAGGCAATAATAAAGCTAGCAAATGCAAGTTGAAGAAATAGTTTTAAGGGGGAAAAAACAAAGAAAAACCGGCGAATTTCGCTACTCGATGACTATTACTATTAGACCCCTAGTAGCGTAGTCAATCAAAATGCAGGATTCGCATTAGTCCACTAGTTGGGTGATACTAAACTCAGTTAGTCAACAGCGACCCAAAAGGTCATTTCAGTTTGGTTCTGATTGGTTTATTTGCTTTGAAGATTTGACAGATTAGTAGTAAACGCAAAGGTTACAACAATCTCTTCTTCTCGTGCCTCCATCGCTGATAAACAATTGAGGATCTTGTTGCCAGACTAGGTAAAGAAGTCAAAAACTTCATTGAAAATGGGCGATGGTGTAAGAAGGATTGATGTCAAGCTGACCCAAAGTCTTGAAACGACAACAGGATCGTCTCCAGCTGGATCATTACAGGAACTGTGAGTGGAATTAATACTTGTTGCCGTTTTCGGCGATTGATAACTCCAATTCAATTCAATTCAATTCAATTCAATCACAATCAAAACAGACCAAGACAAACTAAATTTGAGGTTTTTAAGTTCCAAAGCAAAACCAAAACAGTCACCTGTGGAAAGACGAAGTGGTTGAGCAAACTGGACTTGCAACGACTCTAATTATGTAAATAAAGCAAGGACACGTCCCCGATAGAAAAAAAGTGCATTTTCGATTAGCAAAGAAATTGTCGCAGTTTTGTCGGTTTATCATTTGACTGGTTTACCTTTTCATCTTTTGCTGAAATTTAAGTTAAAAAAGTCAAAATACAAAGTTTTGCGCAGAGATCGCCTTGTTTACAACTTTTCCCCCCTCTGTTTGAAGACTACTGAGTTTCCTGGAAAACGATTCGGCGTAACGTAAATTAATGGACAACTTAAGCTCGGTGTTGTGTCCTTGTGTATATGATGTTACAGTAATTTGTCACTGATTGTAATCTTCTGGTGGAATTGTGATCTGCACGCAAAGACGACTTTAGGAATACGCATATTGATTCCGAGAATATTGAGGGTCATTTGACTCACTACAATTATGACAACACACTCTTCGGATTCTTGACTGTATTCGTATTATTCGTGTAAGGTAAACTAAATTTGGAATAATTTGCTAGAGAAGTAAAAGAATTGGCTTAAGTCTCCTAAAAATGGGCGAATGGGAAGTATTTACTATGTATTTCTAGAAAGACCGACTTCCAAGCTATGATATTCGTGACGTGTCATTGTAGTCGAAAGTAATGGCTTCTGAACAAGGTAGATTGCAGTTCCCACTACTTCGAGAAGTACC
>BLAZ01001526.1:1672658-1675158 GCA_014633955.1 Acropora tenuis
CCTCGGGATTTCGCCTCTTGGCGAAATCCCTGCGGGGGCAATAAACATCTTCATAGTTCACCGCAAATTTTTCTCCGATTCTCATTTCACTTACCTAAACGTATTCTTAGGTCAGCAAACAAGTGAAATAATTCACAAAGAAATGAAGATACAGAACCCGACATTATCGTATTTGCAAGATGCACTATCGTCATTATATCGTATTATGTGCAAATAGCAACATTCCACTGTTCTACTCGGAAGCCAGGAATAAAATATTTACATCATCAACTCCCATAGAACTCTGTCGCCAATGTGGTAGAACTGTCAAGAACTTATTGCAAACTTTGAATGAAGAATTTCTTACAAAAAAGCATAACATAAACCTGGTTTGATGTGACAATTGTGTGAACAGGAGTCACCCGTTCACATATTGTCAACGTATAATGATAATTGATAATTCTCTTCTTAAGCAAATTCTGGTTATTGGATTATCGAAACTAGCTTGAGAGTCAAAAATACCCCTATTCTCTGCTTGAGTGGACGGTAAAGAAAGGTTTCCCTCGTCCCTACCCTGTCGGTAGCCAGCCCAAATTAAAAGGAAAGACCTCCCCTTTACTCGCATTTAATACAACAATTATCGACCCTTTGCCCCTAGTTGTCAAATCAGCTTGCGAGCCGATTTCTTTGATTTTGTAGATGTCATACATGAATAATTATAAATTTTATTTAGTGATGACTTTCCTTGAGGAAATTTTGTTTCCAAAGTTTATCTGAAACCTTTGTTCCAATAAGTACAGACATTTGCTATTAACCTTGAATTCCCCTGAAGTTTGTTTGTTTGTTATCAGTCCGCCCTATGGACAGCAATTTGGAGCAATGCAGGGAACTTCTTCAGCTCCTATGTGGTGAGAGGTTCAATGATTCGGCCCATTTTTCTCATCTGCTTTTAATCTTAATTAATTATCATTGACTCAATGCTGCGATAAGCCTGTCACATCAGAAAACCTTAACACAAACTTGTCCTCGTCGTTATCATCAGGTTCGGAGTCAGAAGTGAGTTTTTAAGGGGAAGATGCACTTTACTTAGATTTACTCGCATTTAGAACGAGGCTGAATTGATATCGTAAGGGTTGATCGTACAATGATGGGGGGGGGAGGGGTGCGTGAGTAAAAGATTTTTGACTTGTTAAATTATCACAGCCGACCTCTGCAATAGGTCTTTGTTTCACCTCCCAAACTACTTCCCTTATTTTTTTAAGACCTGAAAGTTTTTTCTCAAAGCCAGTAAGTAAATTCAGTAAGTGCACACATTTGTAAACAAATAACGAGGTTCCTCTTGGTTTTTTGCTTTCAGTCCACCCTATAACCAACAATTTGGATCAGTACAGCCAGCTCCTGCGGCTCCTATTGGGTGAGAGGTTCAATAATTCCACCTATTTTTTTCCATTTTATAATTGCACTGGTTGCAAATTTGCCACGAAAGCTAGCTCAGTTTTACATAAACTTATCCCCATCGTTACGGTTATCAACTGTTTGGCTTTGCTGAAATAAAATCGCTTAAAACGGTTAACGAATTTTGACTTAACATGGCGATTCCTTTGTTGCTCTAGAGCGACCGTTGTTCATGAATAATGAAGTTTCTCTTGGATTTTTGTTTTCAGTCCACCCTATAACCAACAGGTTGGATCAGTACAGCCAGCTTCTGCAGCTCCTATAGGGTGAGAGCCTTAATAATTCCGGATCCGCTGATTTATGTCGTTTTACTTAATTCTTAACTGTATTGATTCAACAGTAGGACAAGTCTTATATAAGCGGTAGATATGCTTTGCTTGGATTTTTAGAGATACTGTCTTTCTTTCGACGGAGTTATTGCTCTAGGAGCTTGTGAACAAAGCACTCTTTGCATTTTGCCTTTCGACGTTTTATGAGTTTCATCCAACAAGCATAGTCGAGCGCAAGTTCCCCACCAAAGAACACTTCAATCGACCATCATATTTAACTTTTAGATTTAAGAGCGCATAAAGGGGCTACAGATCTCCATGAAATCTCTCAAAGAAGATATAGGAAGATATACTTTCTTCAGCCAAAATATCACAGAGTGCGTGAATCAAACCTGCCGGACAATGCAGATAGGCGTGACCACGATATAACAATTATTCGATGAGCCCGCGTTGGATGTGAAGTGATAAAATAACCAACGAGCGCGTAGCGTGCGTTGGTTATAATCACTTCATATTCAACAAGGGCGAATGGAATAATTGTTTTAGTAAATTCTCAAACCGGGTTTTGCCGCCGATTTTTATTTCCACAATTTTACAAATCGTCCGAAAAGAGCATACAATTTCTCGCCATCACCTGATTATTACATAACAAAAAGCGGAATGAAAGTGGCGCAAACGACAATCTGTCGTCAACTTATGGCGACAACCCAAGCTGGAATTATTTAACCGGTGAAATACAAGATAAACAGACGATTTGGAAGTTTTCAAGTGTGAAGAAAGTGTTCAAAGTTCAGAAA
>BLAZ01001526.1:1721925-1724425 GCA_014633955.1 Acropora tenuis
GTACCAAAAAGCTTTGGTGATTATTGCGGTTTGCGGTTTCTGCACTGTTTTACTCTCGGTTTTCGGCAAAATAAAATCGGTTTTTCGGATTCAGGGCTATTCGATGCGGCTCGGTATTTTTCCAGTTTATCTTCGAAAAATATGCCCCTCAACGACCTCAACTGCGTGCACGTCTTCTCTGATTTTATTTGCGGTTTTCTGTTTTGATCGAAATTTTTTTCGGTTTTGCTTTTTTTTATTATTAATTGGAATTTAGTGCGATGATCACTCTTCACTTTCATTAATTGTACGGTTTTGCGGTTTCTATTATATTCCAATGCCCCCCTCCTACAACTATTAACTAGCTCCCTGTTGACTTTATAGCTGAAACCAGTTCCGCTGTCGGAGGTCTTGTATTCAAATCCACCTTCATGCTTTCATGTATTGTGTAGTTTCGGTTTTTCGTTAGCTTGTCATTTCAACGGACTGCCATTTATTCTAATTTAGCGAAATATTAATTCTAGTTTTTCAAAATGAACAAACCTTAATTTTATATATAACCCTTCGAATAAATTTATTCAGAATAAGTTTTGAATTATTATTACGGATATTACATCGAGTAACCTATCTTCACCCCTGGCGGCCACAGGCATCACCAACGCCACTACCCCCACTGGCCATAGGTATTATCACCGGTTGATGCACCACCAACCACTACCCACATAGCCTATAGATATTATCACCCAGTGACATTGCCCCCATTACCCACACAGGCATAGGTCTTTAAAGATTATGGTAGTAAAAGTAGCATATTATCCTAGAAGCATTGCTTTTTTTGAGCGAAATTATGATAAAATTATGCTCTTTTTTCCAACACAACGTAGAAGGATTTTTTGTAGGTGTACTATATTTCGGCTGGCCAAACCAGCCTTCTTCAGGTACAGTGAGAATTTTACATTAGGACGTGATTTTTATGTTTCATATTTCGTAATACCGGAAATAAGTAAAAATAATTGACATTGTAAACTGAAGATAAGTATAAGGTGAAAAGATTTTTTCGATGGGGATTAATAACACTGCGAACGACATGTTATTAATCCCCATCGAAAAAATCTTTTCCAACCGAGACTCCATCCGTATTTTCTAATTCAAAAAGGCAGAACAATTGAGCCCGATCGTCTGAAAATTCGCGGAGAAACTTATAAATATTGTTACCTTTTGTGAAGTTATTTCATTTGTTTTTCACCTTATACTTATCTTTAGTTTACACTGTCAATTATTTTTACTTATTTCCGGTATTACGAAATATGTAACATAAAAATCACGTCCCAATGTAAAATTCTCACTGCACCTGAAGAAGGCTGGTTTGGCCAGCCGAAATATAGTACACCTACAAAAAATCCTTCTACGTTGTGTCGACTTCTGCTTCTATTTTCTTCATTCTATACGTGAAGCCGATTAGATCACTACTGATCCAAAGTACACCTGCGGGATCATCGTTCCGGTAGCTTGCTTAATTTTTTTATAGTCTTTTTCCCAAATTATTTCCCTTTTTTTAAAATTATGCTCTTTGAAAAAATGGCAAATAACTCCAAAAAATGCATTTTTTAATTAGAGGCCGTTGGTCTACAAGAAAGAAACGCAACAAATCCACAATGAAATTCAAATAAACATGTAGTTCATATTTACAAGCACACTAGTACTTGACTGTACTCTCATGTAGCTTATCTGCGACATTACACCGACTTTCTTAAAAGTAGTCAGAAAGTGCACTTTCTTGCTGCTCATGGAAAGACGCCGAAAGCAGCTGGGCAAAAACTCTTTCTGCAGCAGCAGAAGAAGGTTGAACAAGTAAGACTTTCTTGACCGCAAGAATAACGTCACCAAGTGCTTGGGACTTGAGAGTAGAGATGAACAATGATCAAATTGCAACATCAAAAATGATCCAACAATTATGAAAATATGCGAATTATGCTAGTATTGCTACTTGGCAGACATTATGCCAGTTTGCTCAAATTATGCCAAAAATTATGCTACCATAATCTATAAAGGCCTACACAGACCACAGGTATCACCACCTAACGACCATAACACGAGCATTTGTTTGATTCACATATGTATTTGAAAGGGACTTCACTTGAGGGACGATTAACTCTAAACTTCTATAGAAAAAGCCAGTTTTAGTCGAGGGTTGAACATTTGTTAAAGTGCATTTCCTTTCAGACTTAGAAAAACGCAGATTCTAGCTTGCAGGGAAAGAAAACAATCAATTCGTCCGCCCCATTGTTTTAGTTGCCAAGCATTTTCTTGTTTTGTCGATCGTTCTGACGAATAGTTTTTCAAGTGCAAGACATTCTGTTGTTGTAGCAAGGAAGACTGGTTTTCCTGTGCATTTTAAAATCACTGTCACTGGGGAACCTGTGAAGTTTTTCAGTAGTTGTTATGAATTACGTGTTATTTGTATTCTGCTTGGGGTCCGCTCCCTGATGCGATGCAAAACTTGATCAAAACCTCTTAGACA
>BLAZ01001526.1:1734425-1739425 GCA_014633955.1 Acropora tenuis
ATCGCGAATCTTTCCATTTTTAAATCCCTCTAGCCAGCATTTTTCTTCCCAAAATGCCGACAATTTGCAACCCCATTCGACATGGTCTGGAAGGGTATTTTCGGGATTTGGGATTTGACCAAAATACGGTGCAGGAATCGGGAAAACGATAAATACATTGACGGGATCCGGGATTTGGCTGTTCCCCGGGAAGCGGGACTCGCCAAAAATTGGGCACGGTAAGCGACAACCTCGTTCCCAGGGTCTCTCTTCTCTGCCTCCCTTAGTCGTTGGAATAGACACCCTGGTTGCGGCTGGTCACGTGACCATCTATCCATCCAAAACCGCAGGGTGGGTGGGTACTCAAGTACATTTGGTCGAGAGGACGATAAAATACCCCATGCACCCTTCCAGCAGATTTTCTACCACCCAGATTCTGGGTGGTAAGGTGACCAGCCACAACCAGGGTCTCTGTTCTAACGACTAAGGGAGGCAGAGAACAGAGACCCTGGGAACGAGGTTGGGTAAGCGAGATTTAAGTTTGCGTGCCTGTCGGGAAATAAAACGTTTAAGCAAACAACCGGAACGATGATCCCTGTACCTGAAGAGGGCTGGTTTGGCCAGCCGAAATATAATTCTACGTTGTGTCGACTTCTGCTTCTATTTTCTGTCGGAAAATGCCGGAAACCGTCACGACCCACCGGTGCCAGCGGCCGAAGAATATCAACCAGGAGAGCGCTAGTAGTGGTGTCTCCTTTCAAACCAAACACCCTATGGGGTGTCTGGTTAATAGGTCTTAATGATAAACTGTCAGAGAGTATTTATTTCAATCGGATGCCAGAAAAGTACACATGGTGTCTTAACATACCAGTTATTGACTCGATATATTGCTTGATTAAGCTCTTCAGCAGCCTCACTTGTATTATAATGTTGAGCGGATTTTTTGAACAGCTTAAATGCTAGATTGGCCGAGATATGGTAAATAGTGACAGCAGCTCTCTTCACACTGAGGTACAAAAAGCTATGTCTTTTTGCAGAAGCCTTTAAAACACGTGAAAATTCAAAGTATCAATCGAAAGGATAAACCTACATCTTACATTTATTAGCTTTTGTAGAAATTAGACTTTTTAATGCATTTTTCTGAGAAAGAAAAGCGGGATTCGGGAAACTGATGAAGAACGTGCAGGATGCGGGATTAATGCGAGGAATGCGGTTTTAGGAACCCCCCCCTTTCCAGACCCTGATTCGAGTAACTCTGTCGGGAACTCTGTTAAAAATGCAACCCCATTATAGTCAATCCAGTGGTGAAAATGTGACCCACATCCGTAATATGCCATTAATACGAAGTACCTCCCACCCCTCGGGAGTTCTCCCGATTTACCATTATTCACCATAGTCATTAACTTTGTCATTCTGATTTTAACCATTTTAAACAGTTTGCCGTTGTTTACCTGTAACAAATTTCAACTGGAAAAAATATTGATATTGATTTACTTCCCTCTGCCTCTAGTAGTCGTGTTTTGTAATTTTTATCTTTTACCTCACTGACGACCAAGCGGGCGACGATCAGTTTTAAAGGCGAGGTGTTTGAGTGGAACTCCATGATAAAATCAACGGAAATAAAAACAAGAATCCAATTTTTGTCATCTATAGAACAGAATGAAGAGGATGGGAAAAGATTGTAAAAGGTACCTCCCCAGTCGTCTGGAGTCAATGGTAAGTCAACAAACAAAAATTAAAACAATAAACAAAAGGAAAAAATAAATTAAAATAACAAAATACTCTCGCTTTGGTTGGAAGATTCATGCTCACACCAGAAAAAAAAAAACACCTTTAATCAACACATTTAAACAATTCATTTAAAACTTATCATGAAAGAAAACGACACTTATCTAAACATAAGGATTTTTTTATAAACCTATACCTTTGTCGCTTTTTCGCAAAAGAAGATGAGCACCCTAAAATATCTTGAAGCATCATTCCAGAAATATGTGATCGCTTATAAATTTAAAACTCCACCTTCTTTCATGCGATTGTTGCCATAAAAGGTATTGCTTTTTAATAATGACGTCACCATTGCCAACACCATTAAAAGAACGGCGGCCGCCATGTTGTTACAAAACATTTACGAACAATTTACCAAATTCAGGAAAAATAACAAAATCTTGATTAATTTTTTGGTAAACCCAAAAGTGTTTGAGTTTTTCGAAACTTAATGTGAATAAAAAGCGAAAAATATCCAACAATCTAATTGTGCTTGTACGATGTAAGAAAGATTCCATATTTGCTGTGAGGCGTTCTCATTCGCTCCAGCCAAGAATTGCTGCATCAAATTCATTTTGATGATTTACTGAAATGCATCCGATTGTATAATGTATAAACATTCAATGTGTACATACCTCCTACATTTGATGGGCGAGAACTGAGATTCCAATTGTTCCTTCTGATGGAGAATGCAAACAGCTCGGACACAATTTACCTCTCCCCATCCCTGTCGTTGTGATCATGTCTGCCCAGCCGCCCTCCCCACCCAAACACCTCTTCTTTCCAGCAACATTAGTTCCAGGACCTCCTGGAAAAGCGTTTTCACGGAACAAAAGAGGAGCCGGGGTGATGAGGTGGGGTGGGGGTTCATGCATGTTGCGGACCTGTCATGCAGATTGGGTAATTCTGAAGAGCGTTTGTCTTTGATCATACCGGATATTAGACATGGCAATTGGGCTAATGGTTTTGCTATTGTAAGTGTTACGAAGGTGGGATACATTCGACGCTTACGACTGGCTTTAACCAGCCTTCAGTGAGAAAAGGCTTGAGGCGAGGATGACACGTTAAATCACACCCCTCTGGTGTGGATATCACCGTACGCATGAGCGCATAACGTATCACCCGCGCAGATGTCGATCAGGCAACTATGAACGGCTCTTTTGTTGTTGCCTTGTTATCGGCAGCTCCACCCAACGAATTTGCTGGCTGATGTTGGGAAGAGAAAACCTGTATTTGGTTGGTTTTTTTCTCTGTTGAAAGGGGACAAACCAAGGAGAAGGGGAACACAAATATAACGGCAACAACAACAGATACCTTAAAAAATTTATTTTTACTAAATATATTTCTCTTTCTTTCAAGAGTCATATATGACAACTTTTTTCAATGTAAGCTTACAAGTATTGACCATCTAGGACGACTGAAGAACGACGAAAACCTCATTGAGATTTGATATGAAGTTTGACAAGCATTTTGAAAGACAGCGAGCTCGTTCAGAGTGCATACAGAAATATACTACGTATTTTCCCCCGACAATGCACCGCTGCAGAGCTCTGTAACTTGTGACTGGAATTCTGACACGAACGATGAATTTTTCATCCACCCCTTCCCTCAAAAACAGTCCAGTTGTTTTGTAAATCCACGTTTGAGTTTCATAACTTTTTATATTTTATACCATGCTACTATTCATACCTTTAAATTAAGGACGCCTGGGTTTTAAGAAAATTATGGCTTTCTTGCCATTTTTTCAATTTTTCAGAGACTTGGAGAAATAGCTAATACTGAGAGAGCAAAATAAAATGGATGGCAACAAGTCGATCACAGAGTTAATCTCAACGATCATGTGTACTTTTTAGGCTGTTTCCTCAATATTTCTTATATATATAATTACCAAATTGTCTTTACGTTCGCACTAACTTGAGAAGATTACTTTCAAAGAAATCAAGTAAAGACTACTAGCATAAATAATATCAATTTCTTAGAGAGGTATCCGAATAAAACAAAACAAGTCTCTTCAAGGGAATTAAAGAGACAGCTTTTAAAGGTGTGTTAAATTACGACGTTCGCGGTTTTTGTAAAATAGAATAAACCAATTCTGAACGCGACACAAAACACGCCACAAGCACATACCTGACAAGGGGGTTATGCGCCCACACTCTGCTACTTATTGGTTGATAAAAAAAAAGAAAGAACGAAAAAGAATGGCGCTACATATCTAGCCAATCACGAGACTCGACAAAAAACGTCAACGTAGCATTCGGTACCACTCGTTGCTCGGTCAAAATCTACATAAGGGCATTTAAAAATAAAATTTTCTGACGTTATATTTACAGCAACCGAGTTAAATTACGCTCGCGTAAGCATTCATTCACTGAAAAGTGTCTTCATAGAAAAATTACGTATAAATTATTTGTTTTGGATGTGGATTTTGCAAGGGTATCATTGGACGACACAAAGTCGTTTAACGTCATTTTCATATTCCTCGTCATCGCTGGCAGAGTCTGGAGTTTGTCCGTTAAAGCTGGGAAGAAATGTCCTGTTGTCCAGATCTTCTTGTTGATAAAACAACATGTACGGCGAGTCTTTCTGAAGCTTGCTGTTGTCACATTCCTACAATAGCAAAAACATCTCAACTTGTCACGATTCCCTGATAAAAGTAACTGATAACTGCGACCAATGATTCAAAGTATTTTTCAGTGCCACTGTTCATTATGCTGTTTCTACTTCTAACTGTAGAATCCAAACGAAATCCTTATTTATGACCATAGCTGTCTGTTTCTTACAAAGCACATGAAATCACTATCCCTAAAGTCACTCTTAAAAAGCGTGATCCTGAGCCGTAAATTGACGTTTGTCACGTTCTTGACTCACTCACCTTACAGCTGCTGTCATTGTAACAGTACCATCTGTTGTTTGGATTGTGTGCATAAGTGATGTAGTGACCTCCACCCAACACACCTGTGTGACACTGAAATAAGAATCATCAAAGTCAATAGAACTAATTACCATAACAGAGAATTCGCACTTTGACTCGCTTTGAAAGAGTATGAGACTGAGAGAAAGGCGAGGCAATGGTCTAGTTATAGCTTCGAGAACTACCCTTTGACCTTTCCAAGAACCAAACAACACTAAATGTGAGAGACTTGAGATCTGTCTACGGTGGTGTATTCTCCCGTGTTACACTGACATTCCAACGCATCGCAACAGCTAAAACTTCACTTGTGTATGAATTCCTTTGATTTGTTCGTGCTTCTGCCTTG